>SJYC01046709.1:0-40576 GCA_006408675.1 Madoqua kirkii | reverse complement strand
ATATATAGGTCCTTAGTTTCTTTAGGTAGGTGTACTCCGAGGTACTTTATTCTTTTCGTTGCAATGGTGAACGGAATTGTTTCCTTAATTTCTTTTTCTATTTTCTCATTATTAGTGTATAGGAATGCAAGGGATTTCTGAGTGTTTATTTTATATCCTGCCACTTTACTATATTCATTGATTAGCTCTAGTAGTTTTCTGGTTGAGTCTTTAGGATTTTCTATGTAGAGGATCATGTCATCTGCAAACAGTGAAAGTTTTACTTCTTCTTTTCCAATTTGGATTCCTTTTATTTCTTTTTCTGCTCTGATTGCTGTGGCCAAAACTTCCAGAACTATATTGAATAGTAGTGGTGGAAGTGGGCACCCTTGTCTTGCCTTCTTTAAAATTATGTAGCCATTACAGAAACCATAAATAAAGAATATTTACCAAAATGAGATAACATAGCAATACAAAGAGAAAAACAATACTGAATTTTAGATATTTAAGCATGACTAAAATTTAATAAAAGTGTGTGTGTATTTAAAGACCAGAAGGAAACACAAAGCATGGTAAGTAATCACTGTGCCTGCAGGAGTACGCTTATGTAACATCACACACACACACAGTTTTCAAATGCCCTACAGCAAGCATACATTAATGTTATAAATACAATCAGTAAGTTCACTTTTTAAGGCAGAAGTTATATAGCAACCTTAGTGTCGATCAATAAATTAATGGATAAAGAGACAGGGTGAGAGGGGGGAGAATGAGAAGAAGACACTCAAAAGATACAAACTTCCAATCATAAGATAAGTACTAGAGATATGATGTATTAATACACATGATAAATATAATTAACATGGCTGCATGTTATGTAGGAATGTTGTTAAGCCTAAGAGTTCTTATCCCAAGGTTAAAATATTTTTTCTATTTTTCAAGTTTTGTATCGATGTGAGATGACAGATGTTCACTAGCCTCACTGCAGTCATCAGCTCACGATGTATGTAAGTCAAATCGCTATGCTCCACACCTTAAACTCCTACAATGCTGTATGTCAAATATATTTCAGTAAAACTGGAAGAAAAAAACAATTAGTATAGCTTTGGATGAATTTTTGAAGTCAATTCCTAGCTCAGTACATTTTATAATCTTTTCATTGATCACTACACAGTGGCACAGTATATGAACGTAATAGCTTTGGATCTTTGACCAAATCAGAAGACTTCATGAATTCAGAATGACATTGTTAAACGCTGAAGTGATCAGAAATAAATAGGATGAGATGCAAAAGAGATGTCTGCTGGGTCATTTACAGAAAATGGATACTGTACCTCACCCTCTGTAAATACATGCATTAATTACACTAGGCAATACAGAGAGGAGTGCAGGTGTGTCCAGAATGGACCTAGGAGTTAGTAGACCAGGAACTGAATGAACATGAAATAAAAGTTGTGTATAAAATCAAGTACCTATGGAAATCTACATCGACTAACCAAAACGTGAGATGAATTCCTTCCCATTCCATTGGCCATGTTCTTTAATGAATATCACCTATAGTTTTTGATCCAAAGTTTAAAAGTGAAGTGAAGTCCGCTCAGTCGTGTCCGACTCTTTGCGACCCCATGGACTGTAGCCTATTAGGCTCCTCCATCCATGGCATTTTCCAGGCAAGAGTACTGGAGTGGATTGCCATTGCCTTCTCCAAAGTTTAAAAAGAAAGGCTTAAAGGCAAACATCATATATCACAGCACCTTTTGAGAAACAAGATCACATAGCCCAAAGAGGACACTATTGAAAAGTTTAGAAGCCTTAGGGTACATGAAAACTAACTGAGTTCCCCATGTCTACTGAAAGAAATGCCTCTAAAACAGTATGAGTAAGTAATGTGACCTTCATGCCAGCTCCCTCTCTTCCACCACTGCTTCCAATGACACACATTGTTACAGCCACATTTTCATTTAGAACATGTTCCTCAGTGAAAAGATATGGGGAAAGATATCAAAGACAATAAGAAGGAATGAAAGTGAGGAGGGAAGGGCAGAAAGAGAGGTATGTGGTGGGGAAAGGTAAGGAAAAAAGGAGAGAAAGAGGAGGAACAAACTTAGAAAGATCTTCAGTAGGAAGACAGGTGCCCCTCTACAAAGACACAGAAAAGGCAGACCTGAGTTTGTATCCTTGCCAGTCCTGTCTCTTACTATGCCTCAGTTTCTCATCTGTAAATTAAGGAGTAAATGTAATCTGATATTTAAAAATTCAGGGAGAAAGTGATAAGTGATAGCAATTAAACAAAGAGGTGCTATATTTGTATAAATGCTGTAGAAAAAAGGAAAAACAAGTAAGATAGATAAATATATACATATACATACATATGTGCATACAACAGGTAAGTAATACAAGAAAATATTAGAAAGAAAAGTGTCAAAGTACACTGAAAGTGCAGTCTTGGATACCAGGGCGGGGGGGACTGCTAAGAAACCACATGAAGCTGGTGGACTTCAAATAATAAAGAAAATTCCTTGGGCATCCAGATAAGATAAAGAGATGACTTTATCTTGAAGGAAAAGACATGAGCTAACTTTGGCTTCTCCCCCAGAAACATTCAATATTAAGACACGGCAGAAGACCTCAGGCAAGAAGTCCTCAGGCAAGGTAAACCAAGAGATGATTTAAAAAAAGAAAAGAAAAGAAAACCTTCCGCAAAATGCCTAGTACTGAGCACTGACTGCATTTAATGAAGGAATGGGGATTAAAGCCGCCATGGGAACTGTGGCTATAGAATAGAACAAAAATGGTATAGAAACGAGGTAGCCCACAAAACTTGGGGCGCACAGAAAGAGAAGTCAAGACGTGTGGAATGCACTGGTTGACTCATCTTTTATCGCCAGGGTGAACACATAAAATTCAAATCTGGTAAAGGAAAGGAAATTTAAGCGAAGTAAAAATATAAAAGGAAATAGAATAACTAAAAATATATAGTATAATCACCTAAAACTAGATGGTAGAAGGAAGGAATGGAATGTAGAAATAAGTAGAATTGTACTCATTTCTTCATGAGTCTTAGGAGGCATAGATAGACACTGGTTAACAGATTATAATTAACTATGAAGCTATTGTTGTAAAGGTTATTACTAAAACAGTTATGGCATGATGGGCAAGAACTTTCCAAATAACAGGAGAAAAACATACAATTAAACTGAGACCATATAATAAAAAGTGAAGTAATAAAGTGAAGAATAGCATAAAGTATAATTATAGAATTAAGGCTGAACATATCTATTATAAAGAAACATTTATGTATTATATTCAAAAATCAAAACAAAAAGACCCCAAACTGGTTCTCAAAGGGAAAAAAAAATTTGTATGCTCTATGTCAGAAACACCTAAAATAAAATGACTCAGAAAATTTGAAAATAAAAGTTTGGGTAAAGGCATGCCAGGCAAGTACCAAGAAAAAAACAGAAATCTTAATCTTAGTATCAGGCACACTTAATTCAAAGCAAAGAGTATCCAATAAGAAGTTTTGGTTTAGATGCTAAGTTGTGTCCAACTCTTGTGATCCCATGGACTGTAACCTGCCAAGCTCCTCTGTCCATGGATTCTCTAGGCAGGAATACTGGAGTGGGTTGCCATTTGCTTCTACAGAGGATCTTCCCAACCCAGGGATCAAACCCAGGTCTCCTGCATTGGAGGCAAATTCTTTACCACCGTAGCTACAAGGGAAGAGGCTACTTTAAACCTGCAGAGAGTACAATCCACAATAAGCATTTATAGATGTGCCATATCATTTATGTAACAAAAAAGCACAGAAATTTAAGAAATACAGATGACAATTTATTCCTGCTGAAAAATGATCACATGAACAAGAAATAATAAGACACAAAACTGTTCTAATTGATATATAAATGGAATTCCTTATTTTAGAACACAGAATACAGCTTCTTTACAAATACTCCATTTTGAGTACTTATTAGGTCAAAAATAAAGCCTCAATCAATTACAAAAGTTAAAATGAGATAAAAATAATTTATGTTCACAGTAAAATAATAATCTATAACAAAAGCAAAAAATCAAGAGATCCTACCATCTGAAAAATTTTTAATTCTCCAAGATAAACTTTGTGTCAAAAATGAAATCAAAACCAAGAATACAAAATATACAGAATATAATAAAACAGAATGCTCTCTATTGAAATCTCTGGGATACAGCTATGATGTGCTCAAAGGAAAATCCACAGTCTAAGCTACTATACACATATATATATATATGTATATATATAATGAGTCTTCTTTTTAAGTTAAGAACTCTAAGGCCAATAAATAAGATAAACCTTTGACTAAACAAAATAAAGAAAAAGAAACAGAAGTGAAACTATAGATATAACCACAAATTGTTCCTAGAATATATACATCATAAAAACTACTTGGCTGAAAAATATTATAATAAATATAAAATCCTAAATGAATGGATGATTTTTGTACACTACCAGTTACCACAAATGAAACTGGAGTACATTTTTAAAAGAATAACCCCTCCCAAAATGCATCAGACTTAATCAATTTCACACTTGTGAATTCTACAAATCCTCAAAGGATCAGATTTCACCGCTGCTTACAATGCACATGGAAAAGGAAGAGAAGCTTTCGACTCTTTCGACAAAACCAGCATAAAATCAACACCAACATCTGCAGATGGCACACCCACAGGAAACAAAACTACAGACAAATTTCACTTATGTTCTCAATGCAAAAGTCCTAAATTAATGTAAGCCAAATTATGCAGCTCACTGGGGCTCACAAGAGGCGTTCACTGACTGCTCAATGTTAGGAGCTTCCCTGGCAGTCCAGGGTTAGGACTCTACACTTCCACTGCAGGGGGGATGGGTCTGATCCCTGGCTGGGGAGCTAAGATCCTGCAGGTCACATGGTATGGCCAAAAAATAGTAAAAAAATAAAAACTGGGACCTGCAGCATAGCACAGGCAACTCTACTCCATACTCCACAATGACCTCTAAGGGAAAGGAATCTGAAAATAGAGTGTTTATATGCATAATTGACTCATTTTGCTGTATACCTGAAACTAATATAACATTGTAAATCAACTATATGTGCATGTGCAGTCGCTCAGTCGTGCCCAACTCTTTGCAACCCCTGCAGCCCGCCAGGCTCCTCTGTCCCTGGGATTTTCCAGGCAAGACAGACTGGAGTGGGTTGCCACTTCCTATTCAAAGGGCTCGTCCAAACCCAGGCATTGAATCTGTGTCTCCTGCCTTGGCAGGCAGATTCTTTATCACTAGCCATCTGGGAAGCCCATAAATAAACTATAATCCAATAAAATTTTGGACTGTTCAACATTAGAGAATAATGTTGACATAACTTTTCATTGTAATACTAAGTAAAAAGAGAAATGTTTTTCATTAAAAATTAATTGGACAAAATTTGAAAAAATTTAAAATTTATTCACTTGATTTTTTAGAAACTCAATAAAATAGAAGAACATGGTGACTTCGGTAACATCATAGCAACAACTAATATTTATAAAGTGTTTACTATGTGGTGTTTTAGGTGGATGTGTACTTATACAGACTCTCTTTTTTTCTTTTCTGAAAGTAAGACAAGGGCAGTGGGAACAGAGGAAGCAGGGAGGCAGGACCCACCCGGTAGGACCCTTGATTTATTCTGAAAGTTGCAAGAATCATCTGGTTGCCAAACCAGAAGACACATCTGTAAGCCTACCTCCCAGAGTCCGCTGGACCTTCTAGACAGGGACTGTATAGCAAGTGCTCTGCTTTACCCAACAGCCGATGCATCTCTCATCAGATGGCAGACACAGTTGTGGAACGTGCAAATATTTACTGAATGCCTGAAGGGTGCCGGATACGGTTCTAGGTGCTGGAGATTTACCAGGATTATAAACTGTCCTCATCTGTCTCGTATTCCGGTCCTAAATCTAAACACAGGAAGCACTTAGTAGTGCGAATCCTATTCATTATTAGCAGACACTCCCCAAACCTCAGGCACCAGATTAAATGAATACAAAACGGTGGTCCTTCTCAAGGCGCCCATGGGATGTGCAGGCCAAGTGTCACCAGGAACCATGACTACCCTGTCATATCTTATCAGCAAAATAAAAGAAAGGGGTGTCTATGGAAACGGAAATAGGAAAGAAACACACCCATGAGAAGTTAAACAGTGGCTTAGGACACCCTCATCTGCACAGCAGGATCACTTTAACATTTTGAAGGAAAAGGACATTTTAAAAAACCAATAAAATTTTCCTTCCATTCACCTTGAAAATGTAGATTGAAGCTCAAGAGCAGGAAGCACGTGAGAATAATATACTGTGACCTTGAGCAAGGAAGAGTAGTGTTGCCTACAAACCCTCTGCCCTGTCAAGGGCACTTTCCAGGATCTGGGCACTTCACGGTCCTTACCTCACAGTACAGGAACCCCCTCAAGGCCCTCCGTGACCAGGATGTTGCTGGATTTTTAAGAGACTTCTTTCCCTTTTTCCTGGCAAATTACTTTTAACACAGAGATTTTTAAAAGGCAAGTCAGAGCCTCCCGGTGGTTTCCACATGAGTCACTGCCAGAAATTTAGAAGCCCAGTCTTGTGACCATTTTTTCAAAGGAAAAACAGCACATTCTATCTTATTCACAGAGTATCGACTCAGGCCAACATGACTAAAAACCCTACTGAAGAGCCGGCATTGCGGTTTCCAAAACCAAAACAGTTCCCGACAAGTAGTTAAAATGAAGGGGGAAGCTATGAAATGGTGCTCTGTTTGACAAAGGCAAGTCGTTTCTGAGGTGAGATGTTTTAAGAGGCAACAGCATCCAAGAACTTGACGACCAGAACACAGTCTTCCGGGTGGACCTGGTACCTTCATCATCTCCTCTGCTCACACTCACTTTCCTCGTTAAAATCACAACAGGAAGAGTAATTCCGCTCCAGGACCACTGGGACAGACTTCAAATATTCCTCTTCTCAGTCCAACAGTGTCTTCCGCCAAGTGGATGGCTCTTAAGGCAACCAGATTAAAATATATATACCCTAGAGGAAATACCGTAAAACGCAGCCTGGCTTTGCCCTGCTGACGAGTTCTGGAAGCCGCCGTTTTGGTGGAACACAGAGTGCTGTGCCATCTGGTGGACCAGGTCGCGGTCATCACGCCACAGCTTCCCTGCCTTCCTCTCCTCTGTTAGTCCGCTCAGCGGGAAAGCCCTGTTTGTACTTTGTGTATTTTAGCTTCTTTCAAAAATACTTTAAAATGTTCATTTAAAATTTTTTTTGAATTTTAATATTGGAGCATCATTATGTCACAATGTTGTGTTAGTTTCTGCTGTACAACATGAATCGTCTCCCTCCTGCTCCACCATTCCACCGCTCCCTGTGCTCTGCAGCAGCTTGCCACTAGCCAGCTACCTTACACACAGTAGCAAATATATCCGTGCTACCTTCCCAATTCGTCCCCCTCTTCCATTCCCCTCCCGTGTCTACACGTCTGTCCTAACAGAACACCAAATATCATATATAGTAACCCATATACGATGGAATCTAGAAAAATGGTACAGATGAACGTATTTGCAGGACAGGCATAGGGACGCGGGTGTTAACACCTTCTAATGTATAAATGCAAACCATATCAGACCTTCAAAGAGACAAAACCCCCTGTGCCATATCTCCTCCCTCTGCTGTCTCTGTTTCTGTTTCACCTGTCCTTGGCTCTCCACTCTATTGAAAGCTCTTCTCGCTGATAGCTTTGTTCCATCCCTATTTCTGGGGCTTCCCAGGTGGGTGGCTCAGACTGGGGAAGAATGTGCCTGCCAAGCAGGAGGTCCAGATTCGATTCCTGGGTTGGAAAGAGCTCCTGGAGAAAGAAATGGTGACCCACTCTAGTATTCTTGCCTGGGAAATTCCATGGACAGAGGAGCCTGAATCACAAAAGAATGGGACACGAAGTAGCGACTGAACAGCAGCAGCGTCCTTATTTCTAAGGCAGCACAGGGAGGTGCGGAGTAGGAGAGCGCTGAACGTGCTGGAGCTGGGCAGGCAGACAGGGGGCTGGCGAGGACAGCTGATGGGACACACATCTTGACCCACCCACTGCTCCTCTTGTGCAGTCATTCCTTGTCCCTCTAACACCTTGATGCCAGGTCTCCTGGGTCCCACTGGCCAGTCTGCTCCTCCTTGCTGACTCCCCGGAGTGGGTCACTGTGCCACTGAATGAGGACCTTCTGCCTTTCTGAGGTGAGCCTGTCTTGGAGCTAATCTGAACATCACTCAACAAGAATGTGTTCAAGAAAGAGAACTGTCCTAAGCAAGAGCCAAGCCCTAGGAAATGTTGCAAGAAAAAGAGGATTTTTCCTCTAACCCTAATCCACCCTTTTTACCTAAACCAGGGTGACTAGGGCAAGGTCAGAGAAAGAGAGGCAGGCATTGGAGAGAATCTTGCCTGAGTCTAGTGGAGTGTGGGCACGGAGTAGGAGGGGTAGTCATAATCAAGCCTGACTCTGGGTGTTGTGTGCGTGTGTGTTAGTCGCTTAATCTTGTCCGACTCTTTGCGACCCCATGGACTGTAGCCTGCCAGGTTCCTCTGGGTGATACCTTCCAAAACAGAAATTTGGCTTAGATATCCTGATAGTAAAATCTCCTCTAAACACTGGCAGGACTTCAGAATTTTCTGATTTAAATAGACTTCAGTGGACTCCAGTGTAGACAGCAGCTGTATAGAGACCCAGGTGTACGACTCACTCTCATTCAGTCAGGGTTACTCACTTATGTTCACTGAAGCCAATCAACTGAAATTAATAGAAATTCCTACTTATCTCTGAGCAGGTGAGCCAGAATAAGTTCATTAACCTCCCCAAGCCTTGAAAGATGCATCTGTAAAATGGGACTAAGAAAAAAATTAACATCATATATTTTCATATGGGATTATTCAGTGAATGAATGTGAAAACATTTTATGCATGGAAAAATAAGAAGAAAATGTTAATGTACTGTTTCTCAGAGAAACTCAGAATTAATACTGTAAAATGAGTTTAGTAAAGAAAAAAGTCATGTCTGACTCTTGAGATCCCACGAACTGTAGCCTGCCAGGGTCTTCCGTCCATGGGATTCTCCAGGCAAGAATACTGGAATGGGTTGTCATTGCTTTCTCCAGAGGAACTGTCTGACTCAGGAACTGAACCCAGGTCTCTCCCGCATCGCAGGCAGATGCTTTACCGACTACAAGGGAAGCCCATAGCTGCATTCTTGAATACTACTTAAATATTCACTGAGATGACTTGTGCCCTTTAAAATAAAACTTATCAAATCACCCCGAGTTGCCTAGACCATACATGCTCTCCTAGTGCATTATCATCTCCATCATCTGCCACCATCAGCAGGTCCTCTCGGCCCTCTCCATAACGGAACACTTCCTAACAGCATCACTTACAGTCCTGTTCCCTCTCTTTGTCCTCCAGCACTAACTATTAAACGTGCGCTCACTGACCTTCTCCTCTCTATCCCCTAACCTTATTTCCACCAGCCCATATGTTGATTTAGGGGTTTTCACTTTTAGTTAAAGCATGCAGCCTGCTGATTCTTAATCAAAGCAACATATTGCAATCTGTTTATCAAGCCCACAGAGAAATGCTCAAATATGAGTCATGTGGCTCCACATCCCTTGAAATTATATATACTTTAATAACAAAGTGAGAAATTCATGGTGCCAAAGTAAGTATATCACCCTACAGTGCCAAAATCTGTAATTAAAAATCAATTTTCAGTTATTTGAATTTTTAGGCTATTAGGCAAACATGTAAATTAAGTGGAAACAGGAGGATAGCTGACTAAAATTTTCAGTCTTAATCTGGATTTTAAATGCCATGTGCACACAACAGGGAAAAAAGTGGGGCAAAGTTAAGAATGACAGCTAACAGAAATGACAAAAACAGAATACACGGAGCTTGCAGGAAAATCACAAGAGAAAATTCTTCCCATTACATGCACCCCAGTGTTCACAGCAGCACTATTTACGATAGCCAGGGCATGGAAGCAACCTAAGTGTCCATCAGCAGAGCGATGAATAAGGAAGATGTGGTGCCTATAAACACAATGGACTACCTGGCCACAAAGAAGAATGAAACGGCATTTGCAGCCACATGGATGGACCTTGAGATTATTATACTAAATGAAGTCAGACAGAGAAAGACAAATATTATATGACATTGCTTATATGTGGAATCTTTTTAAAAATGATATGAATGAACTTATTTAAAAAACAGAAATAGACTCACAGACATAGAAAACAAGCATATGGTTACCAGAGAGAGAAAGAGGAGAAGGATGAATTAGGTGTTCAGAATTAAAATATATACATTATTATATATAAAGTAGATAATCAACGGCGACTTGCTGTGTAGCACAGGCAGCTAAACTCAGTGTCTTTTAATAACCTATAATGGAAAAGAATCTAAACAAAAATAACGTTAAGCCTTCAGCTATGTCCAACTCTTTGCGGCCCCATGGACTGTAGCCCACCAGGCTCCTCTGTCCGTGGGATTCTCCAGGCAAGAATATTGGAGTGGGTTGCCATTTCTTTCTCTAGGTATATATATGTATAACTAAATCTCTTTGCTGTACACCTGAAACTAACATTGTAAATCAACTGTATTTCAGTAATGTTTTTTTTAAAAACTTCCCATTAGATAAGGATAAGAACTGGGACTCACTTTAACAGTTTAGGGTAATAGAAAAGAGTTCAACACATTTGTTTCATAAAGTCAAAGATCTTCTACCCTTTGAATACTGGACATGTTAGTCTCTCAGTCTTATCCAACTCTTTTGTGATCTCTGGACTGTAGCCCACACCAGGCTCCTCTGTCCATGGAATTCTTCAGACAAGAATATTGGAGTGAGTGGCCATCCCCTTCTCCAGGGGATCTTCCTGACCCAGGGATCAAACATGAGTCCCCTGCATTGCAGGCAGATTCTTTACCATCTGAAACACCAAGGAAACCCACGCTTACTAACTTGTTCTCAAAAGGGTAAATTATGAAATCATGGGAGGAAGTGGGAAGAGGAACATTACAGTAGAGAAACCTGCTAAATATTATCTCAAACTGGGTGATCTAGGTTAACATCAGTGGTTACAATTCCTAGTGGTAGCAGGTATCCTTAATACAATGTGTTAAGAACGACACTTCACCTCTCCCTGAAAACCATAATCATAATCCCAGTCTGCCTAAGAGAGAAAAACATCAGCAAACCCACACTGAGGAACATTCTAGAAGACACCTGAGCAATTCTCCTCAAATCTGTCAAGGTCATCAAAAACAAATGTCACAGCCCGGAGGAGCCTAAGGAGACACAACAACTGAACATCGGGTGCTGCCCTGGAGAGGATTCTGAGCCAGACAAAATTTGCTAGGGGTGGGGAGAATAGTGAGATTTTCATGAAGCCTGGTCAATCATAATGTGCCAGTATTTCCTCCTTAGCTGTGACAAGTGCCCCATACAAACTAATGTAAGATGTTAACCATGAGGAAGACTGAGTGTATGTATACCAGTATGCTCTCTACTAGGTGGTAGAGCTGGAGATGGTCAGGTAAGCAGATGCTGAGCTCATCTCCCACCATGAACACGTCAAAAATACAACCACATGAGGAGCATCTCTTACTGAAGACGATCAGGAGGCTGGTGAAAGGCAAAGCTGTAAAGAAAGATCCACAAAGAGTCTGGTAGGGAAAGAGAAGACACACTCCTGTGGGAACCTATACTCCTAGGAGGGGACAGAGAAGAGGAGGAGGGTATCACATCCACACAAGATCAGTTCAGTCCAGTTGCTCAGTCGTGTCCAACTCTTTGCGACCCCATGGACTGCAGCACCCCAGACCTCCCTGTCCATCACTAACTCCCAGAGTTCACTCAAACTCATGCCAACTGAGCCAGCGATGTCAATGCCATCCAATCATCTCATCCTCTGTCATCCCTTTCTCCTCCCGCCTTCAATTTTTCCAGCCTCAGGATCTTTCCAAATGAGTCAGTTTTTCACATCAGGTGGCCAAAGGATTGGAGTTTCAGCTTCAGCATCAGTCCTTCCAAAGAATATTCAGGACTGATTTCCTTTAGGATGGACTGGTTGGATCTCCTTGCAGTCCACGGGACTCTCAAGAGTCTTCTCCAATACCACAGTTCAAAATCAATTCTTTGGTGCTCAGCTTTCTTTATAGCCCAACTCTCACATCCATACATGACTACTGGAAAAATCATAGCTTTGACTAGACAAACCTTTGTTGGCAAAGTAATGCCTCTGCTTTTTAATATGCTGTCTAGGTTGGTCATAACTTTTCTTCCAAGGAGAAAACATGTTTGAATTTCATGGCTGTAGTCATCATCTGCAGTTATTTTGGAGCCCCCCAGAATAAAGTCTGTCACTGTTTCCATTGTTTCCCCATCTATCTGCCATGAAGTGATGGGATCAGATGCCATGATCTTAGTTTTCTGAATGTTGAGTTTTAAGCCAACTTTTTCACTCTCCTCTTTCACTTTCATCAATGCATTCATTTCCTGATGGTAGGTTGGAGGCAGCCTCTTCTATCCATGTAACCATCAAAACTGAGGTAAACATTCACATTTATTTCTAGCATTACTCACTCCCCACATAGCTAATTCACCCTCTGAGTTTCAGCTCACACTCACCACTCCTGGAAACTTCCCCCAGGGAGCCCCTCCCTGTCCCCCCCTCTCCCTCATTCACCACCCTCTAGATTTAGGTAAGTACCCATCTTCAGTATTCTCACAGTGCCCTGGGCACAGTTTTACAGATGCATGTTCCACACTGGATTGTAACTTAGGTGCTTTTATTCTCCACTAGACTATAAGCTCCTTCAGTTGCAGGCCATAACTTATATGTGATTCTTGGTGCCTGCCCTCACTGCTTCATACCAATGAGGCAGATGAATGCTTTAGTCCCACCTAAGATGCTGTTCCTGCCTCTCTAGCCACTCAAACCCTACAATCAATCCAAGTGCCTCCTACTATGTGAGACCCTCTGACCTTTCTTGCTACACAAAGCTTCTCCTTCTCTGAAACCCTGAGACCCTAAGAATTCACTGTATCTCTCATTACCCCCCATCAGCTTTGAATCTGCATGTATCTGCCCAGTTGAAAGTGAAAGTTGCTCAGGCGTTTCTGTTTGCGAGCCCATGGACTATATACAGTCCAAGGAATTCTCCAGGCCAGTAAACTGGAGAGGGTAGCCATTCCCTTTTCCTCCCAACTCAGGGACTGAATCCAGGTCTCCTGCACTGCAGGTAGAATCTTTACCAGCTCATCTTCAGCAAATCTAACAGATTTTTAATTATCCATGTCAATATTTTAGCAAATGTTTTTTCTAACTACCTCTTTACATTCATAGATATGTTTAGATATATAGATATGAATCTACCTATCTATTCAACTACAAAGTAGAATTAGAACATACATGTGCTCTGGAACCTCCACTTTGTTTTCAAAATAAGGATGCAGAAATTCTCCCAAGTCCATACATTTCATTGGTTTCGTACTACTGCATGGTGTACAATGCCTTGATGGATGAGCATTTAAATCCTTTCCAATATTTTTCCATCACAAACAAGACAGAAGTCAATATCTTAGTACATACATCATTTCAGACTTGTATAATTATATCCTTAAGTAAATCTCAAGGTGTGATTGCCAAGTCAAAGAGTTGAAGATTTTATATTTGCATAAACATTCCTAGATTACTTTCCTGAAAGAGTGTCAGTTTATAGGACCCAAATCTGTTTCCCAGAACCACTCCCCAATACATCCTACTCCTTGAGACTGATTAATTACTTTGTCTCCTGCTGCTGCTGCTGCTGCTAAATCACTTCAGTCGTGTCTGACTCTATGCGACCCCATAGATGGTAGCTCACCAGGCTCCCCCATCCCTGGGGTTCTCTAGGCAAGAACACTGGAGTGGGTTGCCATTTCCTTCTCCAATGCACAAAAGTGAAAAGTGAAAGTGAAGTCGCTCAGTCGTGTCCGACTCTTAGTGACCCCATGGACTGCAGCCCACCAGGCTCCTCCATTCATGGGATTTTCCAGGCAAGAGTACTAGAGTGGGGTGCCATTGCCTTCTCCTAGAAAGACAAAAACCTGGCAGCTTAGTTATTTACTTTGCCTTAACAGCGCACATGCTTGTGTGTGTGTGTGTGTATGTGTGTGTGTGTGTGTGTGTGTGTGTGTGTGCATATGAGAGAGAGAGATGGGAGCTATTGAAAAGTGATGTCAATCAGAATTCTCCCTTCCATGTCTCTAGTTATTGCCACAAGTAAACATTTCAACACTCACTCTTAACTTCACCAATAAACATATGAAAAGATATCCAAACTCCCACTAACCAAAAGAATGCAAATAAAATAAAAATGACTATTTGGGTTTTGTTTTCTTATTGCTGTCATTTGGAGGCAAAGGCAAAGAGTAATATTCTCTTTTGAGGAAAGTGTCAGGGAAAGAAACATATGTCCACTTTTTTGGATCTCTTTCCAAATTGCGTTAACTTGCACTTCCAGAAATTTTTCAAACAGCTGCGAAGACAGGGGTACTTGTATTCTGACCTGACATTAGCAGTTATATTTCCAGCATCTCAGTTATCAAACACAAGACACTTTTTAGTTGAGTTTTACATTTTTATTTATATTTCTCTCACAGTTCCATTATGATTAAATGACTTTTTCCAAATGAAGCTTTTGTGTATCTATCAAGATGAATACACACTGACTGAGATACTCATGGTGAGTGTGATAGGAACCAGACAGTTTCTACCTGCCTACCCATCTGTCTAACAAAGACCTTTTTTTCAGTTTCTGTCCAAACATGAGGTTTGTTCCAAGTTTCTGTACCAACTTGCAAAAACAGAGTTAAAGCACATGTTCTGAGTATATGTACAGTGTAAGAGTAATCACAGCATAGTCAAGGTCTGTGTCACAAACCATATCAAGCCTTTTTTATAATTCATTTTAGAGACACTAAACCAAATTTTGGCAAGATCTAGTCTGATGTAAAGAAATCCTGCTTGAGACAAGATAGATATAAAACCACAGGATAGATTACCTACAAACAGCTTTCACAGCAAAACCAGACATCCATTTCTTACCCTCCACCAGAGACACAAATGGAACCCGAGATGTTTCATCACTCTTTCCCAAAGTTTATGAAATAAAGTGCCCCCTGATGAATCCAATTTCAGGAACCGGCATTGTTTCTAAATTCTGCTTCCTCTGTTTAGCTAAGAATAAATCTGTTAAAATATTAAGATATGCCAGTAAGCAGGGTCATGTTTCTCTCACCACCTGCAGCTGGTCATGTTATCTTTGAACTGAAAGCATCTCTGCTTATTGCTGTGATCGAGAACTGACTGTATCATTTGGACCACACAGAAAAAGAATTACATGAATGTAATTTAATACATAGATTTGTATAAAATAAATATTATGGCACTAAATAAACACATTTTATAAGCAATCAATCATTCACTTTATTTACCCCTTTACTGATGTATTATTGCCCAATATTATACACATGGCTAGGCAGAGAGCATGAAAAGTAACTCAGGCACTAGATCGGCCCTCACAAGCCTCCCAGTGTAACAGAGAGACAAAATGTGTACACAATTACAAAAAAGATAAAGTGTCATAGTAGTCCCAACAGGAAGATAACGCACATTCTGGAGTGATCAGAGACAGCTCAGTGGACAAGTGGCTTTTGGATTAGACTTGGAAAGCAAGAGATTTCTCCATGTAGAAAATAGAGAAAGCATACTTCCTAGATGACAAAGGAGCATCACCAGCATAGGAACCAAGGAAGGGTTCATGGTTTGTGTTGGGAAAATAAGAATAACTCTTTACCAGGTTTGCAAGAAGAAGCCCAGGAAGCAGGCATATATCAGTAACTTAAGCTATGACAAGGTCAACTAAGACCTTGACCACCTTGCTAGAGAGCAAGAATGTGACCCAGCAGGCAACTGGTAGCTGCTGAAAAAGCTTTTAAGGAGGGATACAGATGCTCAGAGTTATGTTTAAGATGTAGAAAAGGTGGAGTTCTAAGTATTTTAACAAAGATGGCACAAAAATTAAAGCAGTATTTTTTACATTTCAAGGCATTTGCATTCGATAAATTGAGTATTAATTGATATATGTACATATTGATATAAACTGGTTATGGCAGAGACGGTTAATTGCTACTCAATACCTATTCATCCCTTTTGTTAAAGAACTCCCCAGATTAGGCAGGTCACAGAATAAAGACCAAACACGTCTTAATTTGCCCTGTAGCTGGATAAGGTCATAAGACTAAACTGCAGACCATGGGACATAGTCTGAAGTGCTGTGCACGCTTCTGGGAAGTGGCCTCTAGACCTTTCCACACATCTCTTGAGGAGGGATCTTTCCCTTCTTTTTCCCTTCATCCTGGAGTGTAGGTGTAATGTCTGGAGCTGAAGCAGCCAACATTGGCAATTCATATATCAGGACAATAAGAGGGAGAACTGGGGCTCTGATACATGGAGCACCTGCATAAGACTGGAGCACCTTACCTGACATTTTTATGAAACAGAGAAAGAAAGTCTTATCTTTTCTGAGCTTTGGGTATTTTGGATATTCACCACTGGCATCTAAACCAAATCCTATCTGATACAGTTGAGAAAGTGATGCAAGAGGCTTTTCATAGTCACACATCCAGCAAATTTGTTAACTTCACCTTAGGAACTCAAGAATTCTGTAAGGGGTGAGGCAAGCCATACTGGACGATCCAATCAGACTTGTGAAACTGTATCCAATAACTGAGGAAAACACATTCTTTTCAAGCACACATTACATATCTGCAGAAATTACCCATAGAGTTGGCCAAAATTCAAGTCTCAGCAAACGTTGAGACACTGGATTCTTATCAAGTATGTTTTCTAATCACAAAGCTATTCAATTAAAAATCAGTAACACAAAGACAGTCCTTATACATTTAAAAATTAACTGCATGATAACTTGTTAATGTCTATATCCCAATAGATTCTAAGTTATATAAGAGAAACTGACAGATCAAGCTGGTCAAGAAAAGGGGAAAATTTGTAAAGACATGAACATAAATTTTTAAAACTATAAACTTGGTATCAATCAAAAACAAACCAAGGGTATGAGCACGTAATCTGCACACACAGAGAAATGCCAATGGTCAGTAGACACAAAAAGCAGTGCTCCAGCTCACCGACAATTAAGGAAATAAAATTTAAAAGAACAAAGTATCATTTTTATAAAACAATAATTTAGTCTACTAACTATTAATAATTGATGATTGCTGGTATTGGTGAAGATATGGAAAATGCTCACCTACACTGTTGATGGAGCATCTTATTAAGACAGGGGAGATGGTAGTCAATTGGGGAGTGACTTTGTCTTTCAAAGTTTATGGCACATACCCTATTCCCCAACATTTCCATGTCTGGCTCCACCCTACCGTTATGTTCCCAACATGTGTGCAAAGTTTTTTGCAGCACTTTTATAACAGTGAAAAATTATAACCTAAGTGTCCTTCAACAGAAAAACTGTTCAATAAACTGTTAGATTCAGTCTGAAGAATATAATTAATGCATTAATCAAAAAAAAATAACAGTCATGTAATACATACTATCAAGTAAAAGAAACTAAAGAATAAGGCATGAAGTGAGGAAAAAATACTATAATTGCACAAAAATATATTTATATACATGTAAATGCATTCTTCAAAAAGGACTTGAAGTATACAGACCAATGTTTTAACAATGATTACCTGGATTGGGGTGGGGCCTTGAGAGTCAATAAAGAGAGAGATTATTCATTTTTTACTGGTCTCTATATTATCTCAATTATTATAATTTTAACATGCTTTTTGACAATATTATGTTTTCCTGAGTTATCTGTGTAAAAACAGTTCAGTAAGTTATTAAATTTATCCTAAATTTCAGAGTGACATGTTGTTGCTGTTGTTGTGGTTGTTCAGTCACTAAACTGTGTCTGAAACTCTGTGATGCCATGGACTATAGCCCGCCAGGCTCCTCTGTCCATGGGGTTCTCCAGGCAAGAACACTGGATCAACCCTGTGTCTCCCACATTACAAGCAGATTCTTCACCACTGAACCACTATATGTGGCAACTCATAAACTAGCATTCAGTCTCCTTAACTGGTTGGAAAGGGTTTTTCCATTTTCCCAAACTGATTTAAACGTCACTGAACTCCAGATAGTTTGGCTGATCCTGTAAATGTGGACACAAACTTAAACTGAAGCACCTCCAAGTAAGATACATTTTTCCAAATGTTCATTCTTATGGTAGTTTTGAGAATTAAATGAGGCAATGCCTCTTAAGCACCTACGAGCTCAATTAACAACAGAAATTATTATTATTATCAGTGAGAACCTCCACAAGTGTCTTGTAGTGCGACACAACTTTACAATAAACACGCTTATTTTCCGAGCTCTTCAAAGGCTCTGGCACAGAGCAAGCATGTCCAGGGGAGATGCTCAAACGTACTCTAATCCTCCTGTAGCAGATAGCTCTCAGCCATACTTTAGAAATATTTCCAGTCCTGGAAATGACATATTGGGATTTGCTTAAAGTAAACGCTTGTCTAATCCTCATCACTTTGCACTGCTGCTCACTGGGCAATCAAGTTCATTTTAATCCATAAATATCTCTAAGTAGATAAAGCAATATAATTTTGTACTGAGTTCTGAGTGGATTTATTAGATACTTAAAAGATAGTAATTGTATAATTTAATCATTGTAAAGTCACTTTGCTGGCACTGTCTGCTTCTAAAAGAAATTCCATCACTGGATTCTGATACCATATGAGAAATGAGCTTCTTTTTACTTCTTATGTGCTGGCCAAATTCTGACTTACAGTTGATACGGAGTTCTGTGTTTTCTTTTCATATCACAGAACTGTCATCTATATACAATTAGCACCTTATTTGAAGTTAGGGCCTTGTCTTCAAACTATAAACTAAAACTGCTTTCAACGATGGCCATTATTCTTATAGTTCTTTATGGAAATACGAGTCTTATATCGATGTGAAGCTGCTGGGAAATGGTTAAACGAATATGTTTTCACACAGAATGTGTAATGCATATACACGATTAATATAAGAATTCCTCTCCTTACTCTTAATGAAACATTATGCTATTTCATTGAAAATTGTCCCAGTTTGCTATTAACTCTCCATTGCAATAACACCGTAAAAATGAATATATTTTAATTTTGCTGTAAGATTTAACCACTGAAAGCATGTTATCACCTTGCAAAATAATTTTAATTTATTCTGTGTTTATTTCATTTAGCACCTATGGTTTCCTACTTGGAGAGAAAAAAGGCATATACTAAGTAATGTAAGCCTTTTTTCTCACCATATGAAAATCTGATGAAGAACATTTTTCCAGCTGTCAAAACTAAAACTTATACACAACCAAGATAGTCAACTGTAAATTTATCATGCTAATTTATGCAATTATGATCTATGTGTATAAGAGACAGGTGTTTATTTCATTTAGCACCTATGGTTTCCTACTTGGAGAGAAAAAAGGCATATACTAAGTAATGTAAGCCTTTTTTCTCACCATATGAAAATCTGATGAAGAACATTTTTCCAGCTGTCAAAACTAAAACTTATACACAACCAAGATAGTCAACTGTAAATTTATCATGCTAATTTATGCAATTATGATCGTGTTCAGCTTTTTAAAATCTTCTCTGAAATCTACACTAGTCTCAAAATACTTTTTAATTTTTGATAAGGCAAAAGAACTATATGTACATCTTTATGGAAGAGACAGTGTATTTCTTTTAAATGTTTATCTGTCCACTTAAAATCCCCCTCACATTATTCCTATTTAAAATATAAAAAGTGGGGAATATAAAACTCTACTATTAAGACTATACTTATCATTCCTTTTCCTTCTGCTATTATTTCTTTTCATTTACTCTAGTTATTTTGAGGGTACTCAAACCAGGCAGAAACACTCTCTCTCCACCATCCCTCCCCACAGTGATAAACCTCGGGAGGTGGCTGGGACCTCAATAGTAACTGCTTAATTAAGGTTCCTCTGCTTGTTAACTAAGAGCTTAAGCCTCCTGGAAAAATTTTCTCCCTCAAGCAAGATGGTTCACCATTAGTAAAACAATCAGCAGTAATTAAAAACCTAATTTTCACATATAGTTCATAAGTTTTACATCATGAAAATTGCTTCTCATCTAATTCTTTTTTAAAAAATGTTGCCTACAGCAAAATAAAAGAGCCTCTTTGAAAAATCTGAAGCTGAACAAAAGAAGTTGAAATGTGATCAGTTTCTCTTTCTAATAACAAAACCGCCCTAATATTTGATCAATAGTTTCTCTTAAGAATTGATGCTTAAGAATTGTGGTGCTGGAAAAAACTTTTGAGAGTCCGTTGAACTGAAAGGAAATCAGTCAATCCTAAAATAAATCAACGCTAAATATTCATTGGAAGGTCTGATGCTGAAGCTGAAGCTTCAGTTGTTTGGCCACCTGATGCAAAGAACTGACTCATGGAAAAGACCCTGATGCTGGGAAAAACTGAACACAAGAGAAGAAGCAGGAGGCAGAGGCTGTGATGAGGCAGCATCACTGACTCAATGGACATGAGTTTGAATAAACTCTGGGAGATGGTCAAGGACAAGGAAAATTGACTCGCTGCAATTCATGAGGTTGCAAAGAGTTGGACACGACTTAGTGACTAAATAACAGCAGCAGAAGTTTCTCTTAAATACATTAATTCAAATACTAAGGATATTTTTGTCTAATTTACAAAATATCTAAAATACTTGATCATCAATATATTGCAAATATTTTGACAGAAATGCTCAGTTCAGTGTAGTTCAATTTCTCAGTCATGTCTGACTCTTTGTGACCCCATGGACTGCAGCACACCAGGCTTCCCTGTCCATTACCAACTCCCAGAGCTTGCTTTAACTCATGTCCATCAAGTCGGTGATGCCATCCAACCATCTCATCTTCTGACATCCCTTTCTCCTGCCTTCAATCTTTCCCAGCATCAGGGTCTTTTCCAGTGAGTCAGTTCTTCACATCAGGTGGCCAAATATTGGAACTTCAGCTTCAGCATCAGTCCTTCCAATGAATATTCAGGACTTATTACCTTTAGGATAGACTAGTTTGACCTCCTTGCTGTCCAAGGGACTCAAGAGTCTTCTCCAACACCATAGTTCAAAAGCATCAATTCTTCAGCACTTAGCTTTCTTTATGGTCCAGCTCTCACATCCATACATGACTACTAGGAAAACCACAGCTTTGACATGGATGCTGCTGCTGCTGCTGCTAAGTCACGTCAGTTGTGTCCGACTCTGTGTGACTCCATAGATGGCAGCCCAACAGGCTCCTCTGTCCCTGGGAGCCTCCAGGCAAGAATACTGGAGTAGGTTACCATTCCCTTCTCCAATGCGTGAAAGTGAAAAGTGAAAGTGAAGCTGTTCAGTCATGTCCAACTCTTAGCGACCCCATGGACTGTATATAGCCTACCAGGCTCCTCCATCCATGGGATTCTCCAGGCAACAGTACTGGAGTGGGTTGCCATTGCCTTCTCCCGACAGGGATGCTAGATGTCATGTAAACCTTTTGCACCTAGATATTCAGTGGGGAATCAACATGTGAATGTGCTCCCTAAAATAACTTTAAATGGATTTAACATTCTTCTTGAGCTCACGTGATTTATATTCTTAAACTATTTAAGACATAGTTATTACAAAGTCTCTCAACAAACTAAAATTTAATTCTCCATATTTGCAAAGTGGACTAAAGAAAACAAGTATGATTTAATCAAAATCTAATCAATGGGGGGAACACCTTTTCTGAAACAAATTAGGTAAACAAAAACAGATGTCAAAGCCTTTTACACAAATGGAACCTGGGCCAAATTTATTTTCAAACAAGATGTGAAATATACAGAAATATCTCTAACCTAGTGAAATTCTGGGCATCATGGGTCTGATTTTGAGACCATGACTGTATTTACCAGGAAACACTAGAGGGCGGAGTTGCATGGTGAAGTTTTTCTGACATCTCACTGGGGAAGGGGATATCAGTCATCAGATGCTTGCCCTTTATACAAACTCTCAAGATACTGAGTTATCTTGAAAGGCTTTGGATTTTTAACAGAAGATCTAAACTAGTTCACTACAGTCAAACACAGGACACCCAGACTGGAGTTCCATGGAGAATATTTGCTGTAAGAACATTTATCTTCCTTCCTGCACATGTTTATAACATGTCATTCCCCGTGAAGTAACCATCACTTTTCTCCTAAATGAAAGATTGTTAATAACCCACTTATGCCCAGGGATTTCAAGTTATAGATGACATTTCCCGTCACATCTGAGGAACTGATTATCCCATTTTGGTGAGCTAAGTACCGTAAGCTGAGACAAAATGTCTCCATATTATTAAAAGTTTTCTGAGGAGGAAGAAGAAGTGCTCAACCTTCAGAGCTCCTCTGTGCTCATTCTCTGTCAATGGCCGAGATTCAAAAAAGATGGGTACCCTGCATTCCGCGGCACTGATAAATGGAAGCCATTGATGTCACGTGGATTTTGGAAACCCAAATATCAATTTCTGTAGTTCCAGGAGCACCATAACAAGCCACTTCTCCACTTTCAGCCCCTGCGAGACTTTCAGAGTGGCCAAGTCATGTACATGCCATGTCAAAAGCTCCTAATTACAGGACATTGAAAATTACAGCCTCACACATTCATTCTCCAGATAATCAAGTTTCTTGGAGGGCATTCCATGAGATGATGGAGCTTCCCTTGAAAACAATCCATCTCAGAAAATGTGTGTTTCTCAACAGAAAAAAAAAATGTGTTTGTCCTAGAAGAGTGTTTTATTATCACTATATTTATAAAATATATTGTACTTATAAAAATCAGTGTTAAAAAGAATTACGATCCAAACAGGCTGAATTTCTCACGTTTCTCATATATGATAGTCTGTATTTAAAATCCTAAGCCTTGATAATTCTATAGACTGAACAGTGAATGTGGCAACACAAATGTTTTAAATAATTTAGGAAGTACAAATTGAGCATCTGTGATTCTTAGAATCCAAAATACACTTTTAACTATTCTTTTTCTCTTAATATATGTATGACATTGTACTCTTTTTTTTAATAGCTAAAACATGTTCTTGTGATTCAGAATTTTAAACAGTGATACTATAGCAAATCCAAGATAAGCTTGTTCAGCATACACAACTTTTTATATTGCAGAACACCAATTCAGTGTATTATCAAATTTTCATGGTTTTACCAATCTAATAGGTGAAAAATATTGTCAGTGTATTTTCATTGAATTTTTTCTTTTTTTCTTTTATTTATTTATTTTCATTTTTTTTTTTACTTTATTCTAGTTTACAATACTGTATTGGTTTTGCCATACATTGACATGAATCAGCCACAGGTGTACACAAGCTCCCAATCCTGAAACCTCCTCCCACCTCTCACCCCATACCGTCTCTCTGGATCATCCCTGTGCACCAGCCCCAAGCATCCTGTCTTTTTCCTTGTTTTTAAAACCAATGTCTGAACATTCACCATAATATCCAAGATATACAACAGGTCAAAGAAATAGGGCCACTACCAAGGATTTCCCTGGTGGCTCAGATGGTAAAGCGTCTGCCTACAATGCAGGAGACTCAGGTTCGATCCCTGGGGTGGGAACATCCCCTGGAGAGGGAAATGGCAACCCACTCCAGTACCCTTGCCTGGAGAATCCCATGGCTGGAGGAGCCTGGCAGGCTACAGTCCATGGAGTCACAAACAGTCAGACATGACAGCGACTTCACTTTCACTTTCAACTTTCACCAAGGTTTTTAATATACGATGTAAACTTCAAAACTACAGGCTGTAAAATATGGACCCCATCAGTCTACTCATGGAAAACTAAAACCCAGAATGGAACGTGCTTTAGTAGGAAGACTAACCATGGTAAACATCACTGTCATGCTTAGTCATGTCTGACTCTGAGACCCCTTGGACTGTAGCCTGCCAGGGTCCTCTCTCCCTGGGATTCTCCTGGCAAGAATACTGGATGGATTGCCACTTCCTACTCCAGGGCATCTTCTTAAACCAGGGATCTTCCTAACCTATGTCTCCGGCATTGTATGTGGATTTTTTACCCCCTGAGCTATTGGGGAAGCCCCTAAACATTCATGAGTATATTCTACTTCCTATCTCTAGAAAGCCACCTATGGAAATTTTCTGTCAATCAATGCCAAATCTCATGCATGGGTAGACTTTCCTAACCATTTCATCTAAAATTTTAGCTACCTCTCTCAGCTTTTCATACCCCTCCCTCTTTTTGGCCAAAGTTTTTCCCTTAGCACTTACAATGAATTAATTTACTAATTTTTTACTTGGAATTTTTATTTATTTATTATCAATCTCCTTCTCTGGAGTATATGCCCTCTGAGGACAGGAATTTTATTTCTTTTGCTTACTCTTCTGTTTATCTCCAACCCTTAGAACAGTGCCTGGCCTAGTAAGTAATTAATAACTATTTGTTGGATGAAATGGATGGATGTAAATGAATAAACAACAAATCCAAAACCTAGCGGAATTTTATGTGTTCCAACTCTTGTTCTAACAGAACTAATAAAACAGTTACACGCCAAGAACTTTGAAAATGTTACCTGATTTAACTTTCCAACAACACTAAGGAATGAATATATATGGTATCACTGTGGGTCATACAACTTAGTATGTAGCTGAGCTAAAATTTAGACCCTGGTCTGCATGTTGCTAAAGTCTATGTTTTGTCCATTATATCCCACAGACCTACATATAATCTCAGCTCCTCTAGAAATTGTGTAACAAGTGTATAAAAGGATGATCTAAAATTACAAAGGTTAATTGTGTCAAAATGCTCATACTCAGGGGGCTTTGGAGCCTTAGAAGAAATAGGTGAGTATTTATGAATGGCTATAAGAATATCCTATTTATTAGAAAAGCTTGATGCTGCCAAGTCTCTTCAGTCGTGTCTGACTCTGTACGACCCCAGAGACAGCAGCCCACCAGGCTCCCTCCCTGGGATTCTCCAGGCAAGAATACTGGAATGGGTTGCCATTTCCTTCTCCAATGCATGAAAGTGAAAAGTGAAAATGAAGTTGCTCAGTCGTGTCCAACTCCTAGCGACCCCATGGCCTACAGCCTACCAGGCTGCTCCATCCATGGGATTTGCCAGACAAGAGTTCTGGAGTGGGCTGCCATTGCTTGCTCCATAGAAAAGCCTATGGTTCCACAAATTCTCAATTATTCACATCAAGCCTCGGGTGATATAGTTCCTTTCAAGCAATGTTAACTACATTTGTTGATTTTCATTAGACACTATTACAGGAATAACTACATACAGGTCCAAACTCTTTTACCCAATAATCCAATGATGTGTTATCTGCAAGAGACACAATTTAGATTCAAGAAACAAATAGGTTGAAAGCAAAAAAAAAATGAAGATAAATCATACAGACATATCCAAAAGACAGCTAGAGTGGCTATACTAGTATCTTACAGATAAAAATTGTTACTAGGGACCAAGAACATTTTGTCATTAAAAAAAAGTCAGTCCATCAAGACGTAACACTTATAAATGTATCTGCACTTAATAATAGAAGCCCAAAATACATAAAGAAAAAACCTGGAGAATTAAAGAGAGAAATAGACAATTTAACAATAATATTTAGAGACTTCAATATCTCATTTTCAACTAGACAGAAGATCAACAAGGAAATTAACTACACCAAACAGACCTTGATAGAATACATCACTCAACAAGAGCAGAATATATACTCTTCTTAACAGCACATGGAATACTCTCCAGAATAGACCATATGGTTAGAGCAGAATCCCTTACCCAAAACACTTCAGACCATATGTGTTTCAGAATTTCAAATTGTCCATATTTTTAAAGTATGTTGCATTTTTATTGTATTATATAATATCCTTCAAGCTCAGCAGAGTCTAGGTCAATATCCTGTAATTGACCACAATATTTCTACAGCAAAATATATGAAAACTGACCCTACCTTAGCAAAAGACTATAAACAGCTTCAACTCAGTCCAGGTGTTTAGTCATGAAATAAATTACCAAAAAAAATGTTAACTCTTGCTTCTATTTTCAAAGCATTTTGGATACACTTCTCTTCATCTCTGCTGCCATCATCCAAATAGGAACCCGTTACCTCCTTCCTATCCATCAGGGAGCATTCTAGCAGTATTCCTGCTCTCAGCCCAGGTTCCTTCCAGTCCAGGCTTTACCAACCAGCCAAAGGTATTTGTTACTTTTATTATTTTACTCCTCTGCCTGAAACTCTACAGTGATGCCCCATGGTTCTCAGAATGAAACACAGATCTATCACAGTGGCCTGCGTGGTGAGGTGCATCCCTACTTCCCAACATCTCCTACTCTTCCTCACTCATGGATCTCCTTTTATTCCACCCAATACAACAAGCTCTTCATTATTTCGAGTCTTTGATGTAGCTGCTCCTCCTTTCAGGGTGATTATCATCAATCTTTAGGTCTAAACTTGACTACCATCACCTCAAAAAGACTTTCCTTACCCCTTCTATCTAGATACACTTAGTGTCTCCCATACCTTTAAAAAAAAAATTTGACTTTTAGAGTGGCGTTTTTTTTTTTTTCCTTTAGTCGCTCAGTTGTGTCCGACTCTTTGCGACTCCATGGATGGTAGACTCTCAGGCTCCTCCATCCATGGGATTTTCCAGGCAAGAGTACTGCAGTGGGTTGCCATTGCCTTCTCCAAGAGTGGCTTTAGATGTACATAAAATTTGCAAAGACAGTACAAAGAGTTCCCATATATGACACACAGTTTCTCCTACCGTCAGCATCTAACATTACTAAGGTACGTTTGTCACAACTTAGTAGATCAACACTGGCACGTTACTACTGACTAAGCTCCACATTTTACCAAGCTCTACTAAGCTTCTCTGGTGGCTTAGTGGGTGAAGAATCTGCCTGCAGTGCAGGAGACCTGGGTTTGATTCCTGGGTTGGAAAGATCCCCTGAAAAAGGAAATGGCAACCCACAGTACTTTTGCCTGGAGAATCCCATGGACAGAGGAGCCTGGCGGGCTACAGTCCAAGGGGTCGCAAGAGTCGGACACGACTTAGAAACGAAACCACCAGCACACTTCACTAGGATTTCACTAGCTCTTCTCTAATGTCCTTTTTCTATTTCCAGAATGCCATCCAGGACACCACATTACGGTTTGTTACTGCTTCTCCTGGTGGCTCCCCTGGTAGCTCAGATGGTAAAGAATCCGCCTGCAATGCAGGAGACCTGGGTTTGATCCTTGGGTTGGGAAGGTCCCCTGGAGGAGGGCATGGCAACCCACTCCAGTATTCTTGCCTGGAGAACCCCATGGACAGAAGGGCATGCACGCCACATAGCCTTAGCTTTCTCTGGGTTGTGACAGCTTCCTGGACTTCTCTTGCTTTTTCTTCACAGTGTTGAAGAGTACTGGCCAGGTATTCTGTAGGCTGTCCCCCAGTTTGGTTTGGTCTGCTGTTTTCTCATGGTTCAATGAGGGTTATGGATTTTTAGGAGGAAGACTACAAAGGTAAGGAAGGTAGTCTCATCACATCATATCAAGGGCACATATTAGCAACATGGCTTATCAGTGATAATGTTAAACTTGGCCACAAGGCTTAGGCAGCATTTGCCAGACTTCTCTACTGTCAAGTTAATCCCTCTCCCCACATTCTATCCTGTAACCAGTCTACTCTTGAGAAACAAGCCATTAAGTACAGCCCACACTCAAGGGCCAAGGGGAGCCGGGCTCCACCTCCTGGAGAGGACAGTATATAAATACATAGAGTTCCTCTGTGGGAGATTTGTCTCTTTTCCTCCATTTGCTTACTCATGCAGTCATTTATTTATAATAATATGCATACATGGAAGTTCATAGTACAGTTTACATTATAATCCAATACTACATTACTTATTTTGTTGCTCAAATTGTTTCCAGTTTAGCCACTGGGACTCTTCCAGGCTGGCTCTTGTGTCCTTTTGCTGAGTCCCATCATTGTGTTTTTTTGAGCATTTTCTATTCTGGAGAAACATACTCCAGCCTCACAGAATAACATCTTGTATAAGACTGGTTCCTTTTACTGGGGGATGATATTGGAAACCAAGATCTGGTGCTAGGTAAACGGTAACTGGGGTTTTACTATTAGGCTTTCTCAAGTGACAGAGAGAAGAAATGGGTGTGTGTATACTAACCCATGCACAAGTACATATCTATAAATATTTCCATATGTAACCATTTGTGTCCATTTAAGCAAAACATGAGTTTACACTGATGTTTCCAACTCTAACCCAGTATTACATGGTTCATTGCATTTTTTAAATCATTTTTAATCATCCAGATTTTTCCTACTGAAATTATTAACTTAATCTAAAATTATCTAGTTTGCTTACTTATTGTTTATTGTTTGTCCTTCATCATCAAGAATTTAAATTTAGAAGCAGAGGGCTGTTTCAACAAATTCCATAGCTCTAGAACCAAGAACAGCACCTGCAACTTGGGAGTGGTTAATATACTGATGAGTGAAAAAATAGTAAAAATCATCAACTAATTCATAGTAGAAAAGAAGATGAAATATTTTGAGGCTAACCCCTGACATGAATAATATCATCTTCTAAATGAAAAATAAACAGATATTAATCCAACTCTATGCCCTGTTATATCAATAATCACTGTGCATTCACCATCACTAGGAGTTGAAAGTTTCCCCAACAGCATTTCAAGGAATGCTTGAGAATTTTCCCCCTAAAGTTTACTATAGTGGAGCTTAATTATGCCCAAAATGAAAGTAACACATTTCTATCTCAGATTTCCTTCTATGCAACATATACTACTTCAGTCTTAGTAGAGTGTAGGTCAGACAGAAGAGGCAGACAGGAGGTAAGGACACTCCTCACCCATCTTATGCTTCACCAACCTACTCAAGGAGGTCTTTTCCCCCAAGTCTAGGGACCACGTGTCACTCAAAGCTACCTGACAAATTCTGGCACAATTAGTTCTAATTTTGTTGACTTAGCATTTTTATTCTTTCTACTGTTTCTCAAATTATTGAAAAGCCTTGTCTAGTTCTGAAAATGTCTCTCATAGAAGCTTTTGTAGTATGAAAAGTAAAAGGAAGACAGTTTGAGAGGGGACTGAAAGGGATTCTGCATTCAAGATTTTCTTTCCACTTCCAGGTTTGCCCTAAGGCATGCCTGTAGACCCCAGAGAACACAGCGTGGACAAGGGCTGCCACCTGTTGACTGTGTCTTTTCTCTCTCAAGAACTGGAGGCTCCCCTGGAAACCTCCCATCTAGTTATCTTCAATACAAAGAGAAGGATAAGATGTTGTCAAGAAAAGGAAGAAAATGTGGAAGGAGGATAAGAGAAATATTTACAGAATGCTCAGTATATGCCTGGAAAATCCTGTGCTCTTTGTAATTATTCTACTCTTAAGGTTACAACTAATTTTACCAAAAGTTGGTAAAGTTTTAAATTTCTTTGTGCTCAGTTGTTCAGTCATGTCTGGCTCTTTGCAGCCCCATGGACTGTAGCCCTCCAGGCTCCTCTGTTCATGGAATTCTCCAGCAAGAAAACTGGAGTGGGTTGCCACTTCCTACTCCAGGGGATCTTCCCAACCTATGGATTGAACTTGAGTCTTGCATCTCTTGCATTGGCAGGTGGACTCTTTACCATTAGTACCACCTGGGAAGCCCTTGATTTTCTTATTTTCTTTTAAAAACTAACAGCGAGGATGCTTACATACATACTTACACTAAAATCTGCAAGTGTAACACAGAAACGAAGTTAACACCGGGGTGGGAAGAAAAGAGATAAACTATTTCCTGTGGCTTAAGGAATATTCTGTCACAGAAATATAAATAAAATCCACTAATATTTGTGAGAGATATTATCCTTCTTAAAGACTTATTTAAAAAAAAAACAGGCTGAACAAACCAAGGCAAGCCTGTATACATTTCTTGAAATAGTTCCTTGTTTATCTAAACTATTTTGTACCCTGGAGTTATGACATGTAAGTGTCAGGGCACAACTGCAGGTCCATATATAACAAAGGAGTGCCCAGAGGGTTCCTGAAATAAGAGCTGGATGCTTCATTCATACCGGGAGGGCCCCTGGGCCTAGATTAAGCCTTGGCCACTTGCACATAATTAGCATACCAAAATGAGAAAGAAAAGTGAAAACATATTAGGGCAACGGAACCCTGTTACCATGTAAAGGACACATGCATTGCCCAGGTGTCATTATTCAAAATCCACTTTGTTGAAGAGATGAAAACTGGAGGGAAAACAGGTTTTTAGACAGTCACTTTCAGAGCATATATACCTAAAAGGAGGGACTGAATAAGAAATATCTCCCCAATAAGTTCTCATTACTTTCCACAGCAACGTTTTTGTCACATCTTCCCACGGGACTGCTTCCAGATCACCTGGGACTTCATTTGGCTAAATCATAAGAACAGTGTTGAATAATTATAAGTTATGAGCACAGGGAAGATGCTGTCAAATATCCAAGGATACAAAAAGTACAAGCCACTGTGCGGTTTTTCCTGGCCATGTCCTCAGTGTCCGCTATCCATTTACTTGTAATTGTAGGTGATTATCTTGTCTGTTCCCCGCTGCTCTGAGGGGTCAGAAGCCCTGTAGCTCAGAGTCATTCCATCCTACTCTTAGAAGGTCCAAAAATAGAAGGAAGCTGAGTTTCCTTTGTTCCAATCCCTTCAGCAAACATCAGTCACATCACGGCAAAGTCACACGCCAAGACAAAGCTGGAAATGAGTAAAGGAGACGTGGTCTGTTCCTTTGCTGCATCTCCCTGTGTTGTACTCACCAGTGGAAAATCATTTTGGAAGTTATGTTACAACTGTACAAACTGCTCATTAAAAAAAAAAAAAATCCATCACCTAGTTTTCAGCCAGGTGGCAGATTTCACACCAAGAAAACTACCCAGTAGACATTCTTAGCAGTTCATCTATACCCGCGATCATACAGTAAAATTTCCAACAAATTATTCAATTTCTCTGAACAAATGCTAGATGAAATCCTTCAACCAGTGACAACCTCAAGAAACCAAGTGTGTCACACATGGGTAATTTCACATTCACAGCGTCTTTTTCATGACATTTTAGTTTTTGAAAAGAGCAGATCTGTCTCACTGGAAACTTTTTTTTATTCTAGGTTTTTAAAAATAGATCCTCCTTTTAATTTTTTTTTTTTTGCCCCCTATGGTCTGAAGAACCAAACATATTTTCCCAGGCAGATTCAGAATAGGAATATGAGGTCAATTTAAGAAGGGGTTGAAAATTGACTGTAGATGGCTAATGGGTGAGCAGTAAACGCAACTTAATTTCTTTAAATCACATTCTCATCACAGAAATACGAACACGACCCCCATGATCTTATCTATCTTTCTAAAACACTTGCTCATGTGCTCATTCACTCATGCCTACTACAAATATTCACTGAATGCCCACAAAGTGACCAAGAAAGTGTCTGCCAAGCTACATTATCTGTATTACCTCATTTTTTTCTAAAATCAGTCCCACAGATTTTTAGGGACAGATTCTTCCTCTACAAGAAGCTGAGTGGAAAGGCCAAGACAGCAAAGAAGACAAAGGTGTCAAAAGGAAGATATACTTGAAAAGAGCTAGAATGAACGTAGAAAAGCAGATGCATGTGTGAAACAAAGTTCTGGAGAGTGTCATCCATCAGGACTGCATCATTCCTGGTCCTCTCTCCATAAAGGATAAAAGCAAGCAGCAGTCCACGATACCCTGAAGGGTCTCCATCTTTTTTTTACTATCATCTTGGAACCGTCTGGCTTTGAAACAGATTGCTAAATTACTGTACACACAGCCCATACAGTAAGTAAGATGGCTATAGTAGTATATGCAGTATAATTTACATGTTTTATTCACTAGAGGATTATTAATCTGTTTTAGTGCAGATTTAACTGTGCAGCGTTTAACTGCAGTAAAAAATGCAGATCTAAGTGCTTTGAGAATTAGTAAGCAAATGAAACAAAAATCACTTCAAAGGCCAGGGAGATGCCTCATGATGTGTTCTTTGTTTATTTTGATATTTGTAATTACCTATTACATATATCAGTACGTGTATTTAAATATTAACGCTTCAGCACTGTTTCTCAGATATTCAGGCATGGTAATAAAAAGCCTCCCCTCTACGTGTCATTTGCTGTGGAACCTACAGAGATGCTAACAAGTGGCGGTCCACCACTTCAGCCATGCTGAATGTATGCAGACATTCTTAATCCATTAAATGCAAATGCCTTGAATATGTCAACAGACAGCAACGCTGATAAAGTTCATGTCCTGATGTCTTCCTAATACATTTCCAAAATCACAGTCAATTTTCAATGATAGTTTGTCAGCTTCTCCTACGGCATCAGCTACATCATGAGAACAACTTAAATCACCTCTGAAGGAGGAAATACTCCTTTCACGACAGAGCCCTATTTAGCAAAATAATGATCACGGGCCCTCGAGAAGTTCATTAAAGGTCTATAAACGCTTTGCACGCACATAGTCCAGAAGCTGTACCTTAGAACGGAAGTCAAGGTGAAGCTGTCTCGTGTCAACTTCATCTCTAATTCAAAACTATCACAGTGAATCCCATCAGGAAAGAACATGGATAAAAATGAAAAATACTCTCATTCCAAGGAGTCACTCCAATCAGTCTCACTGCTGGAAGAAGACTTGTCGCTGACAGCCCATTGTAAGAGCTTCAAGGAAAAGCATCGGGGCAGACTAACAAAAATGTTATTGGCTGGTAAAGATGGCCGGGGCCCCGTTATTTATAAAAGCAGGCAGCCCATGTGGCAGTCTCCGACCCTACCCCACAGCCCTTTGCCAGTCGTTGGTGCCCCGAATAACAGAAGAGGAAGGAAAGCTGATGGATACCAGATTCACGGTGACTGATGCCGGACCACCTGCCTGTGCCCTCTGTGACTGCCCCCCCCCCGCCCCTGCAGGATCTCTGGAGCTTCTTCAACCTCCTGCTTATCACACACACCCAAACTCAGGGGCCTTTCCAGAGCATAAACACGCAATGCTACTCAGTGACACTGGAGGGTACTGCCCTGCGCTTGGCCATGAAAAAGCATCTCTCCAATTATAAGCAGACTCCAATACAGACTCTTGGGGAGGAACAGCTGGAGAGTAAATATGCACCCACGGGCTGAGATCATTTTATATCTCACTACATCTGATTTTGTAAAACGCTGATTCCTTCTTTATTTATAATAACCAATCTGGTCAGAAACCTAGGCGGGCTCTCCTAGAAAAAGCAGAGAGTAAACATGCAGGGGTAAAGAATGATATGGAAAGAAGAGTCAATAACTTTATTTTGGTGACAAGAGACTGAAGGAAACAACAGGAACTGTTGCTGGGAGCAGGCGAAGGTCCCCATCTCTCAGCCGACTGTACAAGTAAATGTCATCGGAGTCGACATTAAAACAGCACCTACTATGTGCTGGCACTATTCCATGCATTTTACAGGTATGTACATATTTAATCCTCAAAAAACTGTGTAAAATAGGTGCCATTGTTATCTTTTAAAGATGAGTTAACTGAGGCACAAATAGTTCACTAACTCAGCCAAGGTAACATAGCTACTGCCTTCTATTAACATTTTATTTTTCTATGTTTAGACATTATGCTGCTGCTGCTGCTGCTGCTGCTAAGTCGCTGCAGTCATGTCTGACTCTGTGCGACTCCATAAACAGCAGCCCACCAGGCTCCCCCATCCCTGGGATTCTCCAGGCAAGAACACTGGAGTGGGTTGCCATTTCCTTTTCCAATACATGAAGGTGGAAAGTGAAAGTGAAGTCGCTCAGTCACGATCCCATGGACTGCAGCCCACCAGGTTCCTCTGTCCATGGGATTTTCCAGGCAAGAGTACTGGGGTGGGTTGCCGTATAATCCATATCTTATAGTATGTTTAAAGTTTCCCATACAATACTTCATCTAGTAAATATTCTCTCTTCAAACATCTCTAGTTCTTGAAAAAGTACTGAAAGCATTCATAAAGCTAAATATACTTGCTTAATTAATTTAAAATTCACCAACATCTCAAATTTGATCTTATATGTTCTTAGATTGCACTAATTTTATACCACAGTATGAGATTCAAAACAGAATTAGCTTTTACTCTTAAAATTATCATTAATGCATCATCTTGAATATGGTAATCAATAAAAGATTCTGCAAGGAGATAGTAGGAACGTAAATGCATGTTAATTACTTCTAATGTCTTAATTAGCTCTTACTGCTAATGATACAGTAATTAAGATTTAAATATATTCTACAGGCTACATCAGATTTCTGTTGGGTCATGTTGATGAGCATCACTAAAAGCTCACAAAATGGGGAGGTTTACGCCCAGATTCTCAAAGAATTCTAATCTCAGTGAGAAAAACAAGTAGAACTGAGGTTTTAGACTCACTGCAGCATGTTTCCTGCACACACACATGCTTCCTGGTTAGCCGTTCCTTTCCTTCTCTGTCCCCACATCTTTCTGGGCACCAAGAGGAGCATCACGGCAACAGTTACCTCTGAAAGCGCTTTGGTGGATACATCGAGCACTGCCGATGGAGTCCAACTCCCATCCATCTTTTAACTTTCTTTATTTCTGATCCCTGAAAGGGGAGTTATGGTGGTACATGTTGACTGATCTGGACCTGATGAGGGCCAAATGCAAACACCAGGTAGGTAGACAGCAGCATTTTAGAAGCTACCTCCACAGGAGATTAAACATGTCCACTCTTTTTAAAGAAAGGCAGGCTCCAGAGGTGGAGTCTATTTTTCCTTCTCTTGAATCAGGTTGGTCCTCTGATTTGCTTCAATCAAGGGAATGCAGCAGACATACCATGTCCCTTCCAAGGCGGGGTCATAACAGACCTGTAACTTTTACGCTCCTGGAATCCAATCATCACACCAAATCACACACAGAAAGGAGTGAAGCACCAGCTGACAGCCCCGCCGTCGGCCTCCAACCAACAACCAGCACAAGTCAGTTCAGTTCGGTTCAGTCGCTCAGTCATGTCCGACTCTTTGCGACCCCATGGACTGCAGCACACCAGGCCTCCTTGTCCATCACCAGCTCCTGGAATTTACTCAAACTCATGTCCATTGGGTAGTCAAGTCAAATAAAGTTACCCTTCTTGGATGTTCCCATCCAGTCAAACCTCACAGCTCCAGAATGATGCCATATATGGAGAGGAACCTCCCAACTGATCTCAATCAACTCACAGACTCTTAAGAGATAATAAATGATGGATGTTGTTTAAACCACTAAGTGTGTGAGGTAGGTTGTTAAACAGCAATAGATAAAGACTTTCCAGACCATCACTGAGACGCAGGCTGAAACCAGTGCCTGCTTGACTCAGCATAACGCAGGATAAGTCATGATGAACCCAGAAACATCAGGATGGCTATGATGAAGTTGAGAAGAACACTTTCCAACCAGGACACAGTGGCTAAGGCCATGGGCCTCAGAGCCTCAGACTGTTTGAATCTTGGCTTTGTCTTTGACTAGATATGAGCGTGGTAAAAGGTACTCAGCTATGCTGTACCTCAGTTTCCTTTTGTATAAAATAGAGATAATATTCTCTACCTCATAAGTTTATTTTGAAGATTAAACATCAGTAATCGTATATGTAAAGCACTTAGAACAGTGCCTGGCACAAAGTAAGTGTTCAGTAAGTGCTTTCTCTTACTAGTATTACTTAATCTTTTTCCCTTCTACATCCAAGGAACTACCCACTCACAGCTATGGGAGGGCTCTCTATTTAAAATGAAGGGGTTCAGAAAGTGCAAGGGAAGGACATGACATGGTTCCCGTTTGATCCTATACCATGAGGAGATGGATCTCTGCCCTGTCATAAAAATACGAGTGCGACAAATGCTAAATTTGATTAGCTTCACACCAGAGGAAACCAAAACTCAGAGTAAATGCTCAGTGTGTGGGCCATGAATAACAGATATGTCAGTCAATCATTCAAATTTTATCTGAGGATAATCTGCTCCTAGGTATGGCAATCTATGCTATGGGAACCTTATAACTGAGTTCTGTTCATTCAGAGTACTGAGCTTTATAAGCAAATGATGCAGTCCTGGAAAGTTGTGTTTTCAGGCATGATCTGACCTATCATCATCATTGATATGAGCTCATATCAATTTTGTTTCGAAGTATTATTTTGTAGTTTACTGGAACAAACAGGTCAGGTCACAGATTATGACAATATTTGCACATGTCATAATAAAATTATCCCTAAATGTATTAGTAACACCAGGTTAGCTTTTGGATTTTGGTTGTTTTTGTTTCCTCTTGATTTTTTAGTCATATTACATACACACTTTGGGGACTTATTTTTGTTCAAATAACTACTGACTTTTAAAATGAAACAAAACTACTGATTTTTTAAGTGAAACAAAATACAGTAATAATCTATACTGCTATAGGTTTAGAATTAGTAAATATTATTGTGCCCCAACTCTCTGTCTCCTCTATTTTAAAATTACATCAAGTATCTATTTATATATACTTTAGAATTAACCATACCAACCAAATTAATACATTGTGGCATAAGGAAGTTTCTTAAATACTTAGCAATCTATATCAGCTCTGCAACATCTGACCATAGTACTTCTCATGGGACTTTTCACTGGAGCCTCAAAGCTCTCCATTTCTCATCTCCACACATTCTATTCATAAAATTATTATAGATTCAATTATACTACTCATATCCTGTTATTCGGGCATGGTTCCCTCTGCTTTTCAAGACAATTATGACAGATCTATAAATCGATACCCAAGTAGGTCAATCAGTTAGTGGTTCTGAGAAAATATGTCAGGTTTGTGCCTATCTTTACCATCGTCGTCATTCATTCACATTAGTTATTCATCTTCTTTCCAAATTATTTACCAGCCTTAGGTCAGCTTGAGAAAATTCATACTTTTATTTCATGCCAGCCACTCCTGGACAATCCTAGGGATGGTGGAGCCCAGTGGGCTGCCGTCTGTGGGGTCGCACAGAGTCAGACACGACTGAAGCGACTTAGCAGCAGCAGCAGCAACCATGCCTTAAATGGTGAGTATCAAAAATGCAAATTAATTGCAAATTAAAAGACACTCTTTGGAAGGAAAGTTATGATCAACCTAGATAGCATATTAAGCAGAAACATTACTTTGCCAACAAAGGTCCATCTAGTCAAGGCTATGGTTTTTCCAGTGGTCCTGTATGGATATGAGAGTTTGATTGTGAAGAAAGCTGAGTGCCGAAGAATTGATGCTTTGGAACTGGGGTGTTGGAGAAGACTCTTGAGAGTCCCTTGCACTGCAAGGCGATCCAACCAGGGCATCCTAAAGGAGATCAGTCCTGGGTGTTCATTGGAAGGACTGATCCTGAAGCTGAAACTCCAATACTTTGGCCACCTCATGCGAAGAGTTGACTCACTGGAAAAGACCCTGATGCTGGGAGGGATTAGGGGCAAGAGGGGAAAAGGACGGCAGAGGATGAGATGGCTGAATGGCATCACCAACTCCATGCACATGAGTTTGAGTGAACTCTGGGAGTGGTGATGGACAGGGAGGCCTGGTGTGCTGCAATTCATGGGGTCGCAAAGAGTTGGTTGGACATGACTGAGCGACTGAATGGAACTGAACTGAACTGAATTCAGCTTCCATATTCCTACTGCCATCACTAACAATTCCATCTATTTTATATTGCTCAATGAAAACTAAATTTGGTCATTTAAAGTGAAACAGGGAACATGGGCTTTATTACTTTCTCACCCTCCTAACTTTCAGTTCCTCTTCCTTTTCCTTCCATTACTTCCTTCATTTCTGTTTTGAACCTACTCTTTTATATCGGCTAACCTTCAGTCCCATGTCACTAGAAGACCTTGTCAATTACACACTATTCTGCTTTAGTCTAAGATGTCTTTCTTAGTATTATTTTACATCCCACCAGTCTATTCCAAGAACCTAAATCTGTTCCACCATTTAAAAAAAAAAAAAGAAAGCTTATCTGTCCAAGAATTTTTGTCTGGTTATGAGCATTATGTGATCATGTGATTATGCACTAAAAGTTCTAAGAATATATAAAATTTCAGTAATATTATTGACAGTAAATGTTGGGAATACTTCTGCATCCACTGTGTAGTTGAACAGAGCAATGAATGAAAGTAGTCAAAATAAAACTGTGAAAAAATACTCATATGAAAAAGAAAGTCTGGTTAAGTGAAAAAACGGCTCAGATTAGAAATAATGGGTCCCCCCAAAAGTTTCCAGAGTAGTGAAGTTTTGCTTTACTTGTATCTATCTGCTGTAAATGGAGCCCATTTAGAGTGTCAATGCTTAAATTAACAAAATACTACTAAAATAATTTGTGTAACATTTCTAATTCATAAAATTGAATTAACTGGAGTATAAGACATTTTGTTACCTACTTGCCCATTTACAAACTAGGATGAGTATAATTTCATCCATGAACAACCAATTAATAAAGGAAGCCATTTGAATAAAAATGGCTTTGGAGTTTCTCAGATAAAAATGCCACAGACTTCTCAAAGCACAACTCTACAAATTCTAAATCTTGGTTTTAGTGTGATTTGCATAGAATATCTTAAGTAGCATATGCAGATATCCTCATGCTTAGTAGCAAAATGACTTCAAGGGAAGGAAATTTCACAACAGTTTACCTGGCAAGGTTGCTTCATTTTAATGGCTGTGACGTGGTATCTGTAACAGCAGAGTTCACAGGTCCAAGAACCCCTCTCACTGATCCATTTGAGCAAGACAGCTGATGTGTATACCGAACGGACCCATCACATCGGCAGGGGTTCAACAGCTCCCCCTGAAAAGAAAACAACTTAGCATGAATCTTTGTGTTTCCATTTTAAAAACTCAACACTTGCTTTCTTTTCTTGCAAAGCACTTTACTCAGAAGGATACAAGCATCGAACTCCATCCTAGAAAATGAAATTAAATTTTTATATCTCTGGTGGGAATGAAACTAAAGTCTTAAAACTATTTCAAAGATATTATTTAGAGTCATGACATAAACGTTCTACCAACATACAGAATGTCTGCAAGATATAGCTCTCAGTACCCTTGGGGGAAAGCTGTACTATTAAATCTCTTTAATAACTTTTAAGTGGATGGTCAGATGCATTTCCTCTGCAGTTATTCTTAATCATTGCTAAAGAAGAAATGCATGCCATCCCAGAAAGTAGCTTGCAATAGCATTATGCTTTTATTCTTTTCTAAATGTAGCATCATAAATATTGACTTAGGGCACTATATTCCTGAAAGCCTACATGTTCTTATGCAATTTCCTTACTTATAAAAATATTAAACCTAATGTTTCTGAGACCACACACTTCATAAGAGAGATGTATATCCTGTTTAGCCCGCGATTACTTGCTTATAAGTTTGTATGCACCTCTAACGGAGTTAATAATTTTAGAATTGTGTTTTTAATCAAGTACATTGTTGGCTAAGTAGGCTTTCTTTCACAAGATCAAAGTCCATTTTTATTTGTTCTATTAAAAACTCTAACATGCTTTTCACATCAGTGAGACTGAGTCACCAAAATTTGCAATAAGGAAAGACTCTGCCCTTTTTGGTTTTGAAATGACTCACTCCCTGTTAGTGCTCTAAGGCTATCTGCCTCAGGATACACTTGTAGATAAAGGAATATATGTTGGTTTCTATGTATAAACCAAATCCATTTAGTAATTCACAAAAGAGATACTTATAGCATTACCACTAAAACACCTGAGGAGTGTGTAACGGCAAAACCAGGTAGGAAAAAAAAAAGTGTAGACCAAATCAACCACTCTTCCCACCAGGACAAGGTTATTTGCCTTTGCAAGAAAGGGACACTGGGTAGCCGCCAAGCAACCGCTCATCCCAGGAATCCAGAAGCGGGCGCTGTCCGTGGTGCTGAAAGTCGGCCATCCGGACCAGCCCAGCCCTGCCCGAGCCCACCTCCCTCTGCCCCAGCGTCCCGCCGGGGCTCACCTGCTCGGCGCCCTGGAAGCAGATCTTGCAGATGGGCTGGTGGTGCTGATGCTGGTGCCCGGCGCGCTGATCGCCGCCACCGCCGCTGCTGCTGCTGCGGCTGCTACACACCGAGCGCGTCTCGGGCTGGTCGCCTGCGCCCCGCCGCTCGCCCTCCCTACCCGCGCCGGCCTCGGGCTCCCCGGGGCCGCCCTTCCCTGCCGCCGCCTCGGGGACCGTCGCCTCCGGAAGGCGCCTCGGACCTTCGCCGGAGTCGCCGGCCGCCGACACCTCCTGCCCTGCCGGCGGCGGCGGCAGCTCCTCGGCGCCCCGGTGCCGCGGGACCACCTCCGCTGGCGGCTCGTCGGGCCCCGCGCGGCGCTCAGGGGACGCGGGCGGCGCCGGCAGGTAGCGAGGGGGCGCGGGGCCCGA
>SJYC01046707.1:0-66830 GCA_006408675.1 Madoqua kirkii | reverse complement strand
ACGTGCAGTGTTATACTTATCTTTACCAAAAGAGGTCTTTCATTATGAACATGCAAACTCTTTAGACATCAGGAGTCTCTTGAGTTGAATCCAAGGATGGAAGAGAGATGGAAGGGCCCCAGCAAGTATGTCCCAAAAATTTCTTTGGTGATATTAATGGACATCTGTACGATTTTCTCCATGAACTTCCCTGTGACCACATCTTGAAGGTGTCCCCTGAAGTCACCTCAGGACATTAGGCAGAAAACAGTTCAGGCTACACTAGGTCAGAGTTGTTTCAGGAATGACTTTGAAGCTACACTAGGTGTGATGACCTTGATCTGTCCTCCAGTAGAGTTAGCCTGAAGAGCTCTTTAAAACTGCCTTTCAGATGGACCTAGAGATTATCATACTAGACAGAGATAAATATATGACATCACTTACATGTGGAATCTAAAAAAGATACAAATGAACTTATTTACAAAACAGAATATAGGCTCACAGACAGAAAACAAGCTTATGGTTACCACAGGAGAAGTTGATGGGGGGTTGGGAGGGAAGGAACAAATTAAGAATCCAGGGTTAACAGACGCAAAAGACTGTATATAAATGCATAAACAACAAATACTTACTGTATATCACAGGGAACTATTAATATATTCAGTATCTTATGATAGAAAAGAATCTGAAAAAGAATATATAAGTATGTATATACATATACATACATAATATATCTGAATCACTTTGCTATATAACTGGAATATTGTAAATCAAGTATACTTTAATGAAAAATATTAAGTTTAACTTTTGGAGATGTTCCAGAATTGCTGACTTGGCATCTTTGGGGTATATTTATTTATCTCTGTGGTCATCGAGTACAGTACAGAGAATAAGAATCCAGGGTTAACAGACGCAAAAGACTGTATATAAATGCATAAACAACAAATACTTACTGTATATCACAGGGAACTATTAATATATTCAGTATCTTATGATAGAAAAGAATCTGAAAAAGAATATATAAGTATGTATATACATATACATACATAATATATCTGAATCACTTTGCTGTATAACTGGAACATTGTAAATCAAGTATACTTTAATGAAAAATATTAAGTTTAACTTTTGGAGATGTTCCAAAATTGCTGGCTTGGCATCTTTGGGGTATATTTATTTATCTCTGTGGTCATCGAGTACAGTACAGAGAATTCTCAATTGTCTTCAAATATCTGAAAGAAAAGTAGTTGAGAACTTAGTATATCACAGAGCAACGAGGCTATGTTGTGTGAGTGGGAGGGTAATTTTAACGAGGAGAGTCAAGTGCAATCTGTAGATTGCAAGTACTTGGGGCAGAGAACAGCTTCATTGTATGCTAGAAACGAAGCAGAGTCAGCACCACACCACACAATGCCATGTACAGAGAAGTCCACAACTTATATCCCATATTCTAACCTCTTCACTGAATTCCAAACTTCTGTGTCAAATTGCCATTATGACTGCTCTCCATAGATACCTAAGAGTATTCCAAACTAACCCAGTCCAAAAGCAAACAACCCCAAGCCTGCCCATCTCCCGATCTTCATCATAACCAGTAAACCAATTCTTCACTCATCCAGGTACTTAAGCCAAAATCCTTGGAGTCATCCTTTGGCTCATACAATCAGTGTGGCAAGAAATTCTCTCACATGGACTTTTTTTTTTACAGTTCAAAGTTCACCGCTTTTCACCTCCGTTCCCACCACCCCAGTTCAAACCACCATGATAAGCCAGGTTTATCAAAACAGTCTCCACTCACTTGCTTCTTGTTCTTGAGTCTATTGCCTAGAGCAGCCTGGTTGATCCAATTCAAATGAAACTCCAAGCACATTACCCCCCTGCTCGGTACCCACCAATGGCTTCCCATCCCTCTTGGTGCAAATGTCAAAAACCCTAGCATGCCCTACAAATCCTCAGTGTAGCTCCTGGCTACATCTCTAAAGACGTCTATCTCTATATCTTCTCCACCACCCTTTCCTGGTCCTTATTATTCATTCCTGCCATGCTGGCCTCCTTGCTACGCCCCAAGTTGATTCCCTTCTCACACTTCATCCAGTTATAACGGCTCGCTCCATCACTCAGATCTGTGCTCTGAGACGCATCAACAGAAAGACCTTCCTCAACCTTCTGAACTGAAATAGAACCCTCCACCCCCATTTTAGCTCTAACCTTTGCCCAGTTTTATATTTTCCTAAGTTGACTTACTGCTATGTATGTATTTACATGGGCTTCCCTGGTGGCTCAGAGGTTAAAGCTTCTGCCTGCAGTGCGGGAGACCCGGGTTTGATCTTACACCCCAAGTTGATTCCCTTCTCACACTTCAGTTATAATGGCTCGCTCCCTCACTCAGATCTGTGCTCTGAGACGCGTCAACAGACCTCCCTCAACCTTCTGAACTGAAATAGAACCTTCCACTCCCATTTTAACTCTAACCTTCACCCAGTTTTATACTTTCCTAAGTTGACTTACTGCTATGTATATATTTACATGGGCTTCCCTGGTGGTTCAGAGGTTAAAGCTTCTGCCCGCAGTGCGGGAGACCTGGGTTTGATCCCTGGGTTAGGAAGATCCCCCAGAGAAGGAAATGGCAACCCACTCCAGTACTGTTGCCTGGAGAATCCCATGGAGGGAGGAGCCTGGTAGGCTACAGTCCATGGGGTCACAAAGAGTCGGACAGGACTGAGAGACAAACTACTAACTACTATATATTTACATAATGTGCGCATATTTTGCTTGCTTTTTTTTTTCTTATCTAATATCTAGATCACTGGAATGCCGGTACTGCTGCTGCTAAGTTTCTTCAGTTGTGTCTGACTCCGTGCGACCCCACAGACAGCAGCCCACCAGGCTCCCCCGTCCCTGGGATTCTCCAGGCAAGAACACTGGAGTGGGTTGCCATTTCCTTCTCCAGTCACTGGAATAGTTTCCCACTATTGAATTCCAGACTTCTGTGTCACTGTCCCACTGGAACACTTGCTCTGTTGAAGACTATTTTGTTTGCTGCTCTATCCTCAGTGGCTAGAACAGTGCCTGGTCAGAGGAGTGTTCAGTCAATCTTATAGAACAAGTATAGGAAGAATTTGGGGCTTCTGTGGTGGCTCAGATAGTAGAGAATCTGCTTGCAATGCAGGAGATTCAGGTTTGATCCCTGGGTCAGGAATATCCCCTGGAGGAGGGCATGGCAACCCACTCCAGTATCCTTGTTGGGAAAATTCCATGGAGGGAGGAACCTGGGAGGCTACAGTCATGGGGTCACAAGGAGTCAGACGACTGAGCGACTTTCACTCACTCGGAGTTTCACTCACAGGCAATTGAGCAGGTGACTATTAATCAACTTTCTTGTTTAAGGCACTGTGCAGCTGGCTAAACCACAGTTTCCAGGTGGGAATGAAATCTGTAGGTCAAGGAAGGACACAGTCACAGAATTTTGGTACATTCAATGTGATATCATTTTTTCTCATTTCTTAGCCAAATTACTGAAAATTATTCTTTTCCTTAGAAATTTTTTATTTGCTGCCTAATTTGTCAGTTGCTACTAGGCATATTAAGTCAAACTCTTGGTTGACCTGATATGAAGGTATCAGAAATTTAAAAACACACACCGTTGGTCTTAAGGGAAAGTGAAAACATATGGATGGATGGTATCCATGTCTGAGCAATTTCTCTGATCATCCATCATGCTTCTCTTTTGATTTTATACTACACTGCATTCTAACATATGTTAACTCAGTCTGTAGGTTTCATACCATACTTTCTTTCAATTCTTCTGTCTTTGCCTCTTGTATCTCTCCCCTGTTCTCTGTCCCTGCTGGCTCTTCTACTCATAAAGGCTTCCATATCCAGGCTGACTGGCCAGTCCCCTCTCTACCCTTACTAGATTCCTTGATCCTCACCAGCTTCCTTTGACCTGGCATTTCTCCAAGAAATTGGCATCTTCTCTGAAAGCTCACCAATGCTTAAACTCTGTATACAAGAGCTCTCAAAGCTACATTAGCTTCCTGTGCTTTGCTTGGTCACTCAGTCGTGTCTGACTCTTTGCAACCTCATGGACTGCAGCACACCAGGTTTACCTGTCCATCACCAACTCCCAGAGCTTACCCAAACTCATGTCCATCAAGTCAGCGATGCCATCCAAACATCTCATCCTCTGTCATCCCCTTCTGCCTTCTGTCTTTCTCAGCATCAGGGTCTTTCCTAAGGAATTAGTTATTCACATCAGGTGGCCAAAGGATTGGAGTTTCAGCTTCAGCATCAGTCCTTCCAATGAATATTCAGGACTGATTTCCTTTAGGATGGACTGGTTGGATCTCCTTGCAGTCCAAGGGACTCTCAAGAATCTTCTCCAACACCACAGTGCAAAAGCAACAATTCTTTGGCACTCAGCTTTCTTATGGTCCAAATCTCACATCCATACATGACTACTAGAAAGACCATAGCTTTGATGAGAGAACTTAGCATTGAGAAAGCATAGCTTTGAGAACTTCAAAACAATAAAATAACATCTTAAAGTCATCTTTGATTTGTAAAGGATCATATTGAATTTTTTACAATTTCAAAAATAACCAAGCATTATTTTCTCCCTTGGTCTCCTTACCTTGAAACTTGGAAATACAGAAGGGCTTTATATCTGACAGGTTGAAGACATAGAAATATGTTCCATCACTGTGTACACTGGAAATTCTAAACCTGACTGACATCTGGAACGTGATTGAATCAGCATGACCTGACAGAGCTACCCAAGCTTTACAAGGATCTTGAATAAAATCAGCTCTGATTCCCCTGTGCTGAAAATCATCTGTTTTTCAACCAAACTCACATATTAAATATGATTTTTATGACCTCTATTATATTATACCTTGCCTTGAGACTAGGCATGCAACTTATCTGCATCTATTTTTTCTTATGTTAGATTGTAACCTACTTGTAGTTTGAGCCTATTTAAATGAATCTTTTATCTGCATAGACTATGACCGCTGACACTGATTTGAAAGTGAAAGTCGCTCGGTCTGAAATTCTCCAGGCCAGAATACTGGAGCGAGTAGCCTTTCCCTTCTCTAGGGGAATCTTCCCAATCTAGGGATCGAACCCAGGTCTCCCGCATTGCAGGTGGATTCTTTACCAGCTGAGCCACAGTAGGAGTTCAATAAATGTGTACGAAATAAGTAAATGGGCTTCCCTTGGGGCTCAGCTGTAAAGAATCCACCTTCAATGCATCTCGGTCTGAAATTCTCCAGGCCAGAATACTGGAGCGAGTAGCCTTTCCCTTCTCTAGGGGAATCTTCCCAATCTAGGGATCGAACCCAGGTCTCCCGCATTGCAGGTGGATTCTTTACCAGCTGAGCCACAGTAGGAGTTCAATAAATGTGTACGAAATAAGTAAATGGGCTTCCCTGGGGGCTCAGCTGTAAAGAATCCACCTTCAATGCAGAAGACACATATTTGATCCCTGGGTCAAGAAGATTCCCTGGAGGAGAAAATGGCAACCCACTCCAGTATTCTTGCCTGGGAAATCCCATGGGCAGAGGAGCCTGGCAGGCTAAAGTCCATGGGGTTGCAAAAGAATCAGATACAACTAAGTGACTAAACAACAAATTAGTAGATATTAACAGAAACTTTGGGTCCAAAAAATGGCCATTTACTTGTTAAAAGTTATTGATAGGGAGACTTCCCTGGTGGCCCAGTGGGTAAGACTCCACCCTCCCCGTGCAGGGGGCCCAGGTTCAATGCGTGGTCTGGGAACTGTATCCCACACGCAGCAACAGGAAACACGCAAGGATGCTGTGCCGCAGCTTGGCTTCAGTCCTTCCTGCTGAAGCACTGCTGACCTGAATCCTGGTTTCTCTGCTCATGGAATCCTAGGGTCTCTACTTTTTCCACGGGGCCTCTACCTAGAATGGGATCACTGGTCTCTTTCCCTGTGTCTTAGAAAAGTCTGTGTTCTGACAAGAAGGACAGGCAGCTCCATGTTTATACTAGGTCACCAATTTCATCCCCAGTTCAACTTCAGTCCTCCTCTTTTCCAGACACTAAGGTTTTCAGGAAAAGACTATGACCAACTGTCTTGACAAGGAGCTTTAGACTAACCACTGAAGCACCTTCAACAGAATTAGGTGATTATGGGTAAATAGCAACTCCTCAAAAGAAGAGCAATGTTGCTCTCAGGGGAATGGCTGCTTGGCAGATACTACCAGATGCCAACTCCCCCCACACTGGAATTTGACGTCTAGCCCATACAGTTACAGTACTTGTGAGTTCCTTCCTCCTGTCCAGCTGAGCTCCTGAACTTAGACCCTGCACAGCTAAGCCAGCAACACCAGACTACAAGCCAAATGATACAGAAATGCACAACTGAGAGTGATAAACTGCAGCTATAAGCAAGGGTTCTTAAATGCAGGAAGTTTAAAAAGTGGAAACTCAATACAGTTAAAGAAAAATAACTTCTGATATCATGAGCATGAGTTCAGCATGCTGGGATGTGTGTGTGTGTGTCTGTGTACATGCCACATATCTGTGTGGTGAGGGGATAAATGGATGACTGGATAAGGGATCTCACAAGTGATGGGTATCATCAGAAAGAAAGTCAGTGCAAACCATAAAACACTCTCTTTTTGTGCAATCAGTAACCAGCAAGTGACAATTTTTGGTAAGGCACTTTGAGAGGTGGATGGATCCGACCTCAGAAAAGCCCTAATCCAACTAAGAAGATAGGCATGTATGTATAAAGATGTTACATGGATTAAAAGTCATGTAGGAGGATTAAAAGTGTTATGGAAGTACAGATATAAACAAGTCTGCAAGCAAAAGGTTATTCATCCTAAGAAAAAGTTTCTCAGAGTGGGTCATTTGAGCTGGGCTTTGAAGGCTAGATAGGAGTGTGCGAGATGTGCTCCATATCAGCAACTAACTCAAGAAGTTAGAGAAATTGATGTGAATCTTAGACTCAAGTGTGAGGACTATAGAAAAAAGGAAATGTAAGAGAGAATATGATTCAAGTGCATAAAAATGAAGATGGTGATGAGAAGGATAAAAGTAGAACTCTACATACTGAAATACTAGAAGAGAAGCACATCTTTTAGGAAAAATGTCACTATATCTAGAATTTAGATCATTTGGTAGTTTAGTCACGAAGTTGTGTCTGACTCTTGAGACCCCATGGACTGTAGCCCACCAGGCTCCCTGTCCATGGGATTTCCCAGACAAGAATACTGGAGTGGGTTGCCATTTCCTCCTCCAGGGTATCTTCCTGACCCAAGGATTGAACCCAGGTCTCCTTCGGTGCAGGTGGATCCTTTACCGACAGAGCCACCAGGGAAGCCCCTTAAATCATTTAATTACCAGGAAGTCACTATTCCATCAAATGCAACCAGAATCCCCCAAGAACTGGGAAATTAACAAATCAGCCTCCAAAAACCAGTGCAGTCCACCCCACACACAACCGCATAAAAATCCATTTACAAATGCTTCCACTTTCTTGTCAGGTGAGACTACTAGATCTGTTATATCTGATTTTGAATATAGTCCTAAAAAACACACTTACCTACTTTCTCTGTCCACAGCAAATCACAGATAGCAATCTCGGAAGCGTCAGCAGAAGAGCACTTTCAGGAAATAACAGCTAATCATCGTCACAAAGAAGCAGACCCAGTAGTTTTTAAATTAATTTAATTTTTAAATCTCTGAACTAAGTTTATTTCAAAGCAAACAGCTTGAGACTTCCCTGGTGGTACAGTGGATTAGAATCTGCCTGGCAATGCAGGGGACACAGGTTCGATCCCTGGCCAGGGAGGGTCACCCATGCTGCAGAGCAGCTAAGCCCTGTGCCACAGCTTTTAAGCCTGTGCTCTAGAGTCTGTGCTCCCCAACAAGAGAAGCCAGTGCAATGAGAAGCCCATTCTCTGCAACTAGAGAAAGCCAGTGTGCAGCTGCGAAGACCCAGTATAATCAAAAAATAATTTACAAAAATAAATAAAAGCACACAGCTGTATAGGCAATGCAGTAACCCCCTGGAGGTCTTTCTGCTTGGGTGTGTGCTCAGTTGCTCAGTCATGTCCCACTCTTTTCGATTTAGCCCGTCATGCTCCTTTGTCCGTGGGGATTGACTTGCGCAATCACTGGTAATACTAACGAAGGTTGTGACTATCCGGGAACAGTTTACAGCCTGGGCCATGTATGCTGATTAATCTGTAAAGCATGCTGATTCGTGTTCTTAAGACTCCTTTTTCAATATGGTGAATTACAAACATTCACCACTTGAAATAACCAGATTAAACAGTTTCCTTATCCTCCTCTGGGCAGCCCCCTGTGCCTCCCTCCACCCTCAAAGCCAGGCTGTGCTGTGTCCCCCCAATCACACTGTGCCCTTGTGAGCCAGTACCACCCATGCCCACTTACTCTCCCTACTGGAAGATCACAAGTTACTTGAGACCAGATCACTTATATACAATATACATATAAAGTTTATAGATTGTTCCCAGGGCTTCGTACAAATGCATTCATACATAATGATTATTCCAAAAAGTTTTATATGAGGAATAAGAGAAAAATGAGGCCTCTGTAACACAGAGAAGGCAATGGCACTCCACTCCAGTACTCTTGCCTGGAAAATCCCATGGATGGAGGAGCCTGGTGGGCTGCAGTCCATGGGGTCGCTAAGAGTCAGACACGACTGAGCAACTTCATTTTCACTTTTCATTTTCATGCATTGGAGAAGGAAATGGCAACTCACTCCAGTGTTCTTGCCTGGAGAATCCCAGGGACGGGGGAGCCTGGTGGGCTGCCATCTCTGGGGTCTCACAGAGTCGGACACGACTGAAGCGACTTAGCAACAGCAGCAACACGTTTAAAGAAGATTTATGTTAAAAATGAATGTGCTTCCAATTACATGAACAAGACTTTTGCACTTACCAATGATAAGTAAAACTGACTGATCATTTCCAGGTCAGGCATTGGTCCAAGCACTTCACATGTGTTCTTTTGTTTAATCCTCAGCACAGTCTGTGAAGCAGGTACTAGTACCTGAGTTACACTGATAAGGAAAGGGAGGCCAGGGAAATCTACCTGTGACCATTTAGGCAGTTAGTGAGAAACAAGTTGCCTTCACACCCTGGCATTCTGGCTCCTATACCTATGCCCTTCAAAGCTCAGGTATTTGCCTCCTGTGTTATCTAATTTATTGCAGACCCAAAAAGAAACTTGTGGCTGCTAGAGGTGGATAAGATCATTGATATAGATTCATCCATTTGAACAACAACAACAAAAAATACAACTCTGTTTTTAAGTTACTTTTCTACCTCTGTTTCTGTAAGTTCACCTTTTTTAGATTCTATATATAAGTGAGATCATACATAATCCATCTTTCTCTTTCTTTTTTCATTTAACAAATGCTCTCAAGGTACATCCATGTTTTTGCAAATGGCAGGATTTCTTTTTCTTAAGGCTAAATAACATTCCACTGTATAGTTAGACAACATTTTCTTTATCCATTTTTCCATTGATGGGCACTTCAATGGTTTCCATATTTGGGCTATTGTGAATAATGTTGCAATGGACATGAGAGTATAGAGTTATAAGATAAACTGAGGCATATAAAAATTTTTAAAGAGTTGGAGTGAAAATTGATTTAACATCCAATCTGGCATATAGAAAGGAAAAATCTGTACAAAATGAAAGACTTTTATAAGCAGAAGAAAATAGGAACAAGGAAGTTATATCAGGTTAAAAGTGGGGAGGAGGGTTATTGCAAGATTACTTTTCTGTAGGGAAAGGCAGGAGGCTATCAGGCAGATTACCCAACTATTACTGATCAGATTACTTCTGATTGCCTGGTTTAAATTTTCATTTTTGGAAGAGCTGAAACTTTAATTAAGTCTCAGCTTGGTGAAGGAAATGGCAATCATTCCAGAATTCTTGCCTGGAGAATCCCATGGACAGAGAAGCCTAGTAGGTTACAGTCCACAGGGTCGCAAAGAGTCGGACACGACTGAGCGAGCGACTTCACCTTCACCTCACCTCACAGCTTGGTGACACTGAGTTAAGTCTCCATTTGGTGACGCTGGACTTTAGCATAAGTAACTTCATCTTGTTCCTGCTGTCTTGTTTTTTGAACAGAGGTACACTTGACTGTCATCTACATTTTCACATTTTTGCTCCTGAGTAGCAAGGAAAGTTAGGGGCTGGGGGATGTTATATGCCAGACCTTTTGAGATTGATAGCATGAAGTAACATAACTATACTCTTAAAATTGTTTCTTGATCCTACTGGCAGAGAGAAAATAACAGCAGTGGAGGGGCATTGAGTTGAGCAAGTGTGGCATTTCCTGCTGTAACGCTGACCATAAACAATAAAATCAGTTAACTCACCAAACAGATAATTATCTCACCAGCCTTTACTCCAGGGGCAGCAAAGAAAAGCCATTCAGAAGGTGCAACAACGGCCAACCACTTGCAAGACTGGTAAAGCAAAGGAAAAGGAAGATTTTTATACAGGAGAAAGGGAATTTGGGTAGGGCTGTTATAAACGAAAAGCTCATTGGAGGAAACTGGTATTTTAAAACATGGTGGGTTTTCACTGGCTGAGCTGAGATAGTCTCTGATTGGCTAAGCTGTTGCCAGGCAAGGAGAAAATCTTTCTTCCTCTGATGGCAGCTGTGAAGTAGTGTCACTTCTTGCCAGAGATGCAAGAGACCCAATTGGCATCTATAATGATGTCCAGTGGTACCTGCATGATGGGCTTCCCAGGTGGCGCCAGTGGTTAAAAAAAGGAAAAAAAAGAAAGAAAGAAAAGAAAAAAAAAAACCCGCTTGTCAATGCAGGAGACATAAGAGATGCTGGGTTGCGAAGATCCTCTGGAGTAGTAAGTGGCAACCCACTCCAGTATTCTTGCCTAGAGAATCCTGTGGACAGAGGAGCTTGTCAGGTTACAGTCCTTAATTCCTCAAATCAGTCAGACACGACTGAAGTGACTTACCACGTTAGCACATACCTGCAGCTTACCTGCAGAATTCTCCCTTCTGGTCTCCTGACTTCATTTTAAGGAGATTTCCTTTTATCGCTTTGCACAACCTTTCTCTGTGTACTTTCTGGTAAAAATGAAAAGTCTGCTGTAAAAGATCTACTCATTGTAATGTTTCAGAGAATAATTCATTCATAAGTCATGATTTAAAACAGAGATACAAGCCTAAAACGTAACCTCATCTCTGTGTTTCCTCAACAGGAAGCAACTTTTCCCCCACCTCCAGGTAAGATACTTGTTCATGACTGAAGGTATTTTTGGTTGTCACAACTCGTGGGTACTGCTCTTGGCAGGGGTCAGAGATGCAGCTGAATATCCTACAGTACACTGTGGTGTTGCAGAAGAGTCTTGAGAGTTCCTTGGACTGCAAGGAGATCCAACCAGTCCGTCCTAAAGGAAACCAGTCTTGAATACTCATTGGAAGGACTGATGCTGAAGCTGAAACTCCATACTTTGGCCACCTGATGCAAAGAACTGACTCCTTAGAAAAGACCCTGATGCTGGGAAAGATTGAAGGCAGGGGGAGAAGGGGAAGAGAGAGGATGAGATGGTTAGATGGCATCTCTGACTCGATGGACATGAGTTTGACTAAGCCCTGGGAGTTGGTGCTGGATAGGGAAGCCTGGTGTGCTGCAGTCCATGGGGTCACAGAGAGTCAGACATGACCGAGTGACTGAACTGAAATGAACACAGAACAGCCCCTGCGACAAAGAATTATCTGGCCAGGAATTTTAATAGTACCAAGACAGAGAATCCCCACCCTAAAAATAGCAGAATTTCCCCCAAGACCTGAGTTAAAAACAATTAAACTTTTTAAAATAACTCTAAAAAGGAAATGATAAATTATACAAAAGAGGATTTTTTAGAATTAAAAAAAGTTAAAATTAGAGTTTTTTAAATATTGAAAGAAGTAGAGACAATTAGGGGGAAAGGACAATGTCCAAAGACTAATTGAATAGGCCATGCATAATACAAGAGCATTTGCTTAAAATAAAATGCTAATTTAAAATAGATTAAAGTAGTGTGTGTGCATGAGGTAACTCAGAAGAAACTGGTGAGAGTTACTTCCTTTCAACTTATTTTCATCTTTTCCAATGCTCAGTGAACAGACTTCCCACTGATTTCAAAGAATATTTTGGTTTTGCTTTATGGAAGCTAAAAATTAGTCTTTAAAAATCATTAACTCCTGGTCCTGTAGATTTTGAAATTCTTTAAATAAAAGAACATGCTACTAAACAACACGTGCCGTGCAGTGCCCATTCACTAAGTCATGTCTGACTCTTTGTGACCCCCATGGAGTTTAGCCTGCCAGGCTCCTCAGCCCGTGGGATTCTCCAGGCAAGAATACCGGAGCAGGTTGCCATTTTCTCCTCCAGGGGATCTTCCCAACCCAGTGATCGAACCCACATCTCCAACATTGGCAAGTGGATTCTTTACTGCTGAGCCAACCGCTGGTAGACAACAGTAAACATTTTGATGATCGTTATGGGAATGATGAGGCTTCCATGGTTACTCAAACAGTAGAGAATCTGCCTGCAGTTCGTTCCCTGGTCAAGGAAATGGCTACCCACTCCAGTATTCTTGCCTCGGAAATCCCATGGTCAGAAGAGCCCAGCAGGCTACAATGGGGTTCAAAAGAGTCGGACACAACTTAGCAACTAAACAGCAACAAATAAGTCAAGATTAACAGAAACTTTAGCTCAAAAAAACGACCACTTATTTGTTAAAAGTTATTGATAGGGAGACTTCCCTGGTGGCCCAGTGGGTAAGACTCCACTCTCACCATGCAGGGGGTCACAAAGAGTCAGACATGACAGAGCAACTTTCGCTTCACTTCATGGGAATGATTCCTATTCCCATATTTTTAGCAGAGGTGTTTGTGATGATTAAAAAAAAAAATCTGACTAGTATAGGAAAGTGTTATCCTAATAAAATTAGTTTAAAACCAGGAACACACAGAAAAAAAAAAAAAACCCTCAGTCATTAAAAAGGTCATATTAGTAATTCTTAGACAAAAAGAAAATATTTAATATGATATAACTTGTTTTTTTTTTCAAATTCTATCATTTGTGCATGAAGAGGATCAAAATATGCCACCCCAAAATATGTTTCTTTGGCATACAGATGATACTGCACTGGTTATTTTTAAGAAACAGCAGACTCAGGAAAAACTCTGAAAACCAAGTTGTTCTTTGTAAAGCACATTTGCATTTATAAGGAAAATCATATTTAAACGTGTTTCCCTCTCTGTGGGCTTCCCTGGTAAAGAATCTGCCTACAATGCAGGAGACCCAGGTTCAATCCCTAGATTGGGAAGAATGGCAACCCTCTCCAGTATTCTTGCCTGGAGAATTCCACGGACAGAGGAGCCTGACGGGCTACAATTCATGGGGTTGCGAAGAATCAGCCTCGACTGAGCAACTAACACTTTCACTTTTCCTTCTCTGTAGTAGGAAGAGAAGGATTCTAAATCTCTAGAAACTCTTGTCAATGAAGAGTTGTAATGAAATCTGTAAAACAAATTTACCCTCTTCACTATGCTTTTCCCATAATTCTACCTTGCCCCACCCACATATATCTTTTGCCTTTAGTTGAAGACGGTATTTAAGGTGGTGGGATGGGGCCATTTCAAGAAGTTACTCAGTTTTCTTGGATATCTTAAATGTACACGAGAGGTATTTTTTTGTTATTGTTTAGTCTCTCAGTCATGTCCAACTCTGTGACTCTATGGACTGTAGCCCACCAGGCTCCTCCATCCATGGGATTTTCCAGGCAAGAATACTGGAGTGAATTGTCATTTATTCCTCCAAGGGATCTTCCCAACCCAGGGATCAAACACAATCCTAAGTCTCTTGCATTGGCAGGCAGATTCTTTACCACTAGAATGAACTAGGAAGCCCTCTAGTCCTTCCAAATATTATGGCTCAGCTAAGGGTCTACTCTACAGAGAGTATTTTGATCCTTTATTTCATACCCTTCTAAAATATACTTTTTATTGGAGAAGTGATACCATATATTTCATGGATATCTTATTTATTTGTTTTCTCCTAGGGTATTTTTTTGTCTTTTTTCTGTTTGTTTGTTTTGGGGTTTTGTCTTTTGTTTTTTATAGGAGAAGGGGAGGCAAGAGTTATTATCAATAATGTTTGTATTGGCATCAGTGAAGAATTTTTTCTTGTATTTTCTGATTATATCTTGAAGAAAAATCACTAAAGTAGAATCCATGAGCCAAGCAGTATAAAATTGAGGCCAATGGAAATAGTACAAATGTAAAACCAAGCTACAATTACTCTTTAGAAACACCAAAATAACTGAGTCCTCATTTTCAGATGGATTAACCTTGTTAATCCCATAGTAGCATTTATGATGTCATTATTGCTATCCTGGAGGACAGCAGACTGCCTTGGCTCTTAAAGCATTTGCTTGTAACATGACCGGCTCCATCATGTCCTTCAAGTTCACATCTGTTTCATTAACTTCCTCCTCTTCTCTCTCCTCGTGTGCAAGAAGAGACCGTATTTTTCTTGAATGTCCCAGATGGTTCTGCTGTGAACTTTGAGATTCTCAACATTTGCTGGCTGTGCTTGTTGAGCTAGGTCCTTGACCTTGGCTTCCTCCCAAGCTTTGTAGGTATTGGAAGTTGGATCCACGTGGAACAGCTCAGTACGACAGCTTGCTTCATCAACAGTGAAAATTAAAAGAACCGGAGAGAGAGAAGCCAGCCAAGGAGGAAGTCAATCTTTTGAAACCTATCTTTGAAGTGATATCCCATCACTTTGGTGGTATTCTGTTTGTTAAAAGCAAGTGTGAATCCAGCCTACCCTTTAGGCTTTTTCTTTCTTTCTTTTTGTTGAAGTAGTATTGATTTACAATATTAATTTCAGGTGCACAACATAGTGATTCAACATTTTTCAGGTTTTACTCCATTAAAGTTATTATAAAAATATGGTGTATATTCCATGTTTGTGGGGGTGAGATTCCACATCCCTTGGCATGCCCTCAGGGACCTGGCATATTAGGAACCTTGCATCTTGGAATCCTCCAGCCCAGGGCCCATTCTCAAGACCTCCCATGTCAGAGCCCCTCCTTCACAGTTCCAGAGGCAGTGACCTGAGAATTGATTTCAGAAGCAGCCTCTCTCTAGAGATGGAATTGGAGAGGGGTGGGGAAACAACAGTTCTTTCTCAGTTGTTGTCTTTTCGATATTTAGCATACCAGCAGTACCTTATTTTCTCCCAGTTCTGCTCTTTTTTTTTTTTGGTGGCTCTGTACTACTCCAATGTTCTTGCCTGAAGAATCCCAGGGACAGAGGAGCCTAGTGGGCTGCCGTCTATGGGGATGCACAGAGTTGGACACGAATGAAGCGACTTAGCAGCAGCAGCAGCAGCAGCAAACTCAAGTTACGGTAAGGTTGTCGTTTCTCAGTGCTGTTAGCATTTACTATTAATTGATCACTAACTGCTTTGTATGTTACAGAATTTTTGATTTTATGAAGCCACTGGCACCCCCACTGGCTTTTCAATATCTCATGGATTTACTTAGATATTTCTTATTTTAATAGAATTTGAGAAAGGCAAGTAATAACTCAGCCTCTCATTATGTAAACTTGACCAAAATTCAGAAGTTCTTTATGGAATAAGATTGAAAGAAAGTGAAAGTTAGTCGCTCAGTCGTATCTGACTCTTTGAGACCCCATGGACTGGAGCCCACCAGGCTCCTCTGTCCATTAAGATTCTCCAGGCAGCCTGTCAAGTTTCTCTGTCCATGGGTTTCTCCAGGCAAGAATTCTGGAGTGGGTTGCCATTTCCTTCTCCTATGTTCAAAACGAGGCTCCATTGCTTACCTGCTGTATGACCTAGACAAATCACCGTGCCTGTTTCCTTGTGAGCATAGTAGGGCAAGGAGTTGCCATATAGGCAGCTTGTTCAGGACACTCCATAAAACCTAGCTGTTATTATGTCTGTCATATATATTGCAAAAGTTGTCTTTTACTTGTAATACTGTGTTTGTTTGTACATAGTTATAGAAGTATGTACATATCTTTATGCGTTTCCATAATAAAAATTAGCACTTATATATGCTTATTATGTACCTTTTAGGCACTTCACATATATTAATCTATGTTTCAGAAAAAGAAACCACACTGGAAATTAGAAAATATTTTAAACTGATAATGAAAACAGAACCTAATAAAACTTATGGGGTGCTTATACATTACGTTTCCTCATTAGCCATCACTGGCATCTTAAAAATGTTTTAGTTTCTGTTCATTTCTTTTGAATTTAGTTTCAATATGCTGAACAAAGCCTCAGGCAGAGGGTTTATGAGCTATTACTTTATTAGGAATTACCATTCCCAGGAGCAGGAATGAGGCTCAGGGGGAGTGAAGGGGGAGAGATGGGAGAGTCCTTGTGAGCATGTGCTTTGTAGATGGATGCCTGTAGGTGTGTTCACTCCAAGCCCAGGGCTCACCCTAAGGAGCTGGGTCAACTGCAGCTCCCGTGGACACTCTTCGGCAGGGGGAGCAGTTGGAGGAGAGGAGAATAGCACATTGTTTGGTGAAGACGGGAAGATTCGAATTTTCATCTTTTTTAAAATTTATTTAATTTTTATTTTTTTTAACATCAAAAACATTTTGTATTGGGGTATAGCTGATAAACTATGTTGTGATAATTTCAGGTGAACAGTGAAGGAACTCAGTCATACATATACATGGATCCATTCCCCCCCAAACTCCCCTCCCATCCAGGCTGCCATGTAACATTGAACAGAGTTCCAAACGCTATACAATAAATTTTTCTTGCTTATCCACTTTAAATATAGCAGTGTGTACATGACCTTCCCAAAATCCTGAACTATCCCTTCCTTCCCCTACCCCCAGCAACCATGAGTTCCTTTTCTAAGTCTGTGAGTCTCTTTCTGTTTAAGTCCATTTGTATCATTTCTTTTTAGATTCCAGATATAACTTCTTTTTCTCTCTGTGATATTAGCTCCTCAGTTCCCAGCCTTGGCAGAAATCCAACCCAATAAGCTCCTTTCTGTGCGGAAACTTGGTCCCTCAAGTCCAAGCTGCTTCAGCTGTCTCGGAGGCCTTCAAACAGAATCTCTTTTTCAATTTATTCATCTTTTTTGGTTCTCAAAGAAGCATGTGGCACAGATGATGTTTTATTTTAGTCGCTCAGTTGTGTCTGACTCTTTGCAACCCCATGGACTATAGCCCTCCAGGCTCCTCTGTCTTTGGGAGTCTCCAGGCAAGAGGAGTAGGTAGCCATCCCCTTCTCCAGGGGATCTTCCTGACCAGGGATAGAATCCCGCTCTCAGCATTGCAGGTGGATTCTTTACCATCTGAACCCCCAGAGAGGCATGGGTCTACTGCAAAGCATACCACTGAGGTCAGATGTGAAAATTCACCTGTTTGTTTTGATTCGTGAAGGTTTTTCATTGCTATTTCCCATAAATAATGAAGAGTTTTAGTTTTGATTAACTCTTGAGCTAAGAATCTTTAGAAAGTATGTTAGGTTTTGTTTTTGTCAGTTTTCATTTGCTGATGCTCTGAAACTTAGGGGGTTAAACCTACAACATAAATTATCTCAGCATTTCTGTGGTTTAGGATCCTAGGTAAGACTCAGCTGAGTGCCTCTGGCTAAGGACTGTCCCACATTGCAAGCAAGATGTCATCCAGGACTAATTTACCTCTAGGTTCCATAGGAAAAGGACTTGCCTGCAAGTCACTCATGGGAGTGTTGGCAGAATTCCATTTTTCCAAAGGATATTGAAATGAGGACCTCGGTTCTTCCTGCTGCTGCTCTGAGGGGTCTTCAGTTCTTCGCTGGGTGGCAGCTCAACAGGGCACTTTGCTGCATCAGCCAAGCCAGTGAAATGAGCCAGAGAGAGAGAATTCAGCAAGAGGGAAGTCAGTCTTTTGTAGCATACTGTGGAAAGTAATATCCAATCCATGTTACTGTCTTCGGTTTGTTACAAGCAAATCCCTGGGTCCAGCCCACACTCTGGGTTTCTTTCTTTCTTTCTTTTTATTGAAGTATGATTGATTTACTCTACTATATTAGTTTTGGGTGTACAACAGTGATTTGATATTTTTATGGATTATATGCCATTTAAAGTTATAAAATATTGACTCTGTTCCCTGTGCCTTACAGTATATCCTTGTAACTTATTTACTTTACACATAGAAGTTTGTACCTCTTAATAAAGGCTTTTTCTATGTTTGAAGAATCTCTCATTGTATTGGGGAAAGACTGCAAACTGACTGAAGCAACTGAGCACTCACACACATACAAACCCTCTACAGAAAGTGAAAATGTCAGACGCCATGTATTCACTGCCTTCCTGGCGGGTGGCATACAGGTACATGAGTGAGTGCTGGCTCATTCGTGTCCAGCTCTTTGCGATCCCGTGGACTGTAGCCCACCAGGCTCCTCTGTCCGTGGGACTTCCCAGACAAGAATACTGGAGTGGATGCCATTCCCACTTCCAGGGGATCTTCCCAGATCAGGAATCAAACCTGAGTCTCTTGTGTCTTGTGCATTGGCAGGTAGATTCTTTACTACCCAGCCACCTGGGAAGCTCCTACAGGTACATGAGCTACGCTTGTTCACTGCGAGGTAACCCTGCAGATGCTGAAATTAAAACATCTTACAGGAAGAAACAGGGTGGCATCAGAGGGGCAGCTGCATTCGAGTGCCCAGCACAGCAGCGAGGGGGAAGTGTCTCAGAGCCAACACTCAATACCCTATGGTCCAAGCTGTGCTATCTTTGCCTGGTTATCTGCCTATGCCTGGTTACCTAGACTCCAAGCCTGATTCTGGAACCACCTTGGAGATACTGTAAGCTAAGCAATATTTTTAAGTAAATTTTGTTGTTGTTGTTGTTAAATTATTGAGCATGATTTTCTTTAGCATTCAGCAAAGAAAGCTGGGTACTCAAATGCCCTCGTTATCATGGTATTCCATTCCTTCTAGCGTCTTTGTCGAGATCAGCAGCTCTCCATTTCTGCTTTTCATCCTCCATTTTCATTCCTTTTTTCTTTGTTTCTGGGGCTCATTCTGTATTTTTGTCCCTTCCCAGTCTTTCACCTGATGATCCATTGGTCTTTAAATGACCACTTACCTTCTTTTAATTTTGTCTTTGTGTTGTTTTCAGCCCTCCCCTTCACAATCAGTTACTTCTTGTTTCCAACTGCCTCTCAGGTGTAATCCTATTCATGGTAGACTAGGATTTTCATCTCAGCAATATCCTATTTCCAGAATTTATCTACACTTAAATTTTATGGAGCATGAAGCAAATGTTTCCCCAAATTAATCTTTGTTTTCCATGAAATTGAAAGTGTTAGTTGCTCAGCCGTGTCTGGCTCTTTGCAACCCTGTGGTCTATAGTCTGCCAGTCTCCCCTGTCCATGAAATTCTGCAGGCAAAAATAGTGGAGTGGGTAGCCATTTCCTTCTCCAAGGGATCTTTCTGATCCAGGGATTGAACCCAGGTCTCATGCACTGCAGGCAGATTCCTTGCTGTCTGAGCCACCAGGGAAGCCCTTGTTTTTCACAGTAAATTTTAAAATGCAGACTCTTCCTGTATATCTTAAGTGCTATGTTCCTGACATCTAAAGTGCAGAATTTTTTCATAGATCCATTTTTGTAAGGATAAATTCTACTTTAGGGAACTAACTGTCTACCTGGTTGCTGCGAGAATCTTCTCAGACTTCACCTAGAAAGCATGATGATCTTCGTGGCCCTAGCAAACTTTAAAAAAAAAAAAATTAGATTGAGTCCTAGCGCACAGAACAAATACAATATATTCCTTATAGTGTTGATTCCCAGACAGAAAACTTCAAACATAGGATATGTTGCTTATAAAATAGGTTAACATATTAAAAAAATTACACCACAAAATGATCAAAGTAAATTGACAAATAGCAAACTGCAAGACATATAGCAATGTTCATGTAGAGATTAATGTCTTTAATGCCAGAAACATATAAGCAATGAATACTATAAATAGTATGGATTTATTATACTGATAAGAAAGAAATCAATAATCTTATAGGCATGGCAAATGTCATGAATAGATAATTCACAGAAAAGGAAATGTAAATATATTACACTTATGAGAAATCTATTTACCTCAAAATAAGAGAATTTCAAATGAAATACAATGTGGTTGCATTTCTTACCTATTGTTGCTGTTATTGTTGTTCAATCACTGCTGCTTGTTCCAACTCTGCAACCCCACAGACTGCAAAACATCAGACTCCTCATTCCTCTAATACCTCCCAGAGTGTCCTCAAATTCATGTCCACTGAGTCAGCGATGCTACCTAACCCTCTCATCCTCTGTTCTCTCCTTTTCTTTTTGCCTTCAGTCTTTCCCAGCATCAAGGTCTTTTCCAGTGAGTTCGCTCTTCACATCAGGTGGAGCTTCAGCTTCAGCAACAGTCCTTTCAATGAATATTCAGCACTGATTTCCTTTAAGATTGACTAGTTTGATCTCCTTGCAGTCCAAAGGACTCTTAAGAGTCTTCTCCAGCACCACAATTCAAAAGTATCAATTCTTTGATGATAAGCCTTCTTTATGGTCCACTTTCACATCTGTTCATGGTTACAGGGAAAAAAATGTAGCTTTGACTGTATGGACCTTTGTCAGCAAAATGATGTTCCTGCTTTTTAATATGTTGTCTAGGTTTGTCATAGCTTCCTTCCAAGGAGCAATCGTCTTTTAATATCTTGGCTATAGTCACTGTCCACAGTGATTTCAGAGTCCAAGAAAATAAACCTGTCACCATTTCCACTTTTTTCCATTTTATTTGCTATGGAGTGATGGGACCAGATGCAATGATCTTCATTTTTTGAATGTTGAATTTTAAGCCAGCTTTTTCACTCTCCCCCTTCACCCTCATCAAGAGACTCTTTAGTTCCTCTTCACGTTCTGCCATTAGAGTAGTATCATCTGTATATATGAGATTGTTGATATTTCTCCATACAGTCTTAATTCCAGGTTGTGATTCATCCAGCCTGGGTTACTCTGTATAGAAGTTAAATCAGCAAGATGATCATATACAGCCTTGTCGTACTCCTTTCCCAATTTTAAACCAGTCTGTTTTTTCAGTTCTAACTGTTGCTTCTTGACTTGCATACAGGTTTCTCAGAAGGCAGGTAAGGTGATCTGTTCCTCCCATCTCCTTAAGGACTTTCTACAGTTTGTTGTGATTCACACTGTCAAGGGCTTTCATGTAGTCAGGCAGAAATAGATATTGTTCTGGAACTCCTTTGTTTCCTCCATGATCCAAGGAATGTTGGCAATTTGATCTCTGGTTCTTCTGCCTCTTTGATACCCAGTGTGTACATCAAAAGATTAAAACAACTTAAATTTGCATAATAAAATAAATCATACATTATATGATGGAGTATCAACACTGAAAACACTGACATAACTCTGGTCATTCAAACATAGAATAATTGTTAAAATGTATTGGAGATAGTAGAAAAGAAAATGGTGTCCTGGAGAGTTTTTATATCTGTTATCACCTCAGAGAAATAAAAAGGAAGCACCCACCTGGACGCTGGTGTGTTGATTAATTATAAGAGGATACAAGAAACAAGTCATATTGTTGACCCTTAGCAAAAGCACTGTGAGGCCGGGGGGGGGGGGGCAAGGGTAGTAGATAGAGTTACTTTTTACTCTGCGCCCTCTATAATATTTGACCATAAACATGATTTCAAAAATACAGCAATCAAAGGCTTAATGAAACTGCATAATACAGTTGTCCAGGTTGTTTTTTATATACAAGTGTTTACCTGTTTTGCTTGTGTATTTTAATGGTAAAAATAAGAGGCAGAGGGTAGCACTGACATATACACACTGCTGCTGCTGCTAAGTCGCTTCCGTTGTGTCGACTGTGCGACCCCATGGACTGCAGCCCACCAGGCTCCTCCGTCCATGGGATTTTCAAGGCAAGAGTACTGGAGTGGGGTGCCCTTGCCTTCTCCGGACATACACACCACCATGTGTGAAATAGACAGCGGGAAGCTGTTGTGCAGCACAGGGAGTTCAGCTTGGTGCTCTGTGGTGATCTCCAGTGGTGGGATAGGGGGTGGGTGCGAGGCTCAAGAGGGAAGAGATATAGGTACATGAAGGTGAAGTCGCTCAGTCGTGTCCGTGGGGGGGGGGGGCAAGGGTAGTAGATAGAGTTACTTTTTACTCTGCGCCCTCTATAATATTTGACCATAAACATGATTTCAAAAATACAGCAATCAAAGGCTTAATGAAACTGCATAATACAGTTGTCCAGGTTGTTTTTTATATACAAGTGTTTCACCTGTTTTGCTTGTGTATTTTAATGGTAAAAATAAGAGGCAGAGGGTAGCACTGACATATACACACTGCTGCTGCTGCTAAGTCGCTTCCGTTGTGTCGACTGTGCGACCCCATGGACTGCAGCCCACCAGGCTCCTCCGTCCATGGGATTTTCAAGGCAAGAGTACTGGAGTGGGGTGCCCTTGCCTTCTCCGGACATACACACCACCATGTGTGAAATAGACAGCGGGAAGCTGTTGTGCAGCACAGGGAGTTCAGCTTGGTGCTCTGTGGTGATCTCCAGTGGTGGGATAGGGGGTGGGTGCGAGGCTCAAGAGGGAAGAGATATAGGTACATGAAGGTGAAGTCGCTCAGTCGTGTCCGACTCTTTGCAACCCCGTGGACTGTAACCTACCAGGCTTCTCCATCCATGGGATTCTCCAGGCAAGAATACTGGAGTGGATTGCCATTTCCTTCTCCAGGGGATCTTTGTGACCCAGGGATCGAACCCAGGTCTCCTGCATTGGAGGCAGAGGCTTTAACCTTTGAGCCACCAGGGAAGCCCTAGATATAGGTACACTTATAGCTAATTTACTTTGTTGTGCAGTGGAGCCTAAGACAACATTGTAAAGCAACTATCCTCCAAATTTTAATTAAAAAAATTTGAGGCAGGAATAATCATGACTTTTACATTTGATCCTATGATTCTTAGGTAATTTTATAAACCACATAGGTTAAAAAAATTACAAAGCCAAAATTATTTCCAGAGGTATCTTGGCAATAAATTCATTAGAAAGTAAAATAGCTTTTAAAAATAAGAGCCAATACTCAAATGTTGGTCTTTTGGCACTAACATTAATTTAGAACTTGAGAAAATGACATTTAAAATACGTGCCCAATCCAGTGTGTTGGTACACACAGCTACATATGTGTAGATGCCCAGTACACACGTGGTACATTCTTCCGCTTCTTTACAAGCTATCAGGTCTTTGATCTTTGCTCCAAAATAATTTCACTTATTTTGATTTCATATATTTAAAAAAAAAAAACTTGGTCTTAATCTCTCATTTTCTTTCATTTCTTCCTTTTTACCAGTTGAATTTATTCCATTTTTTCATCAAGCGGACATTTCTCTTTATTAAGACTGCTGGACTGAGTTCATAATGTGCAGTTAATCTATAGCAGTCTTTAAAATAATATGCCAAGATTTTTAAAAAGATCGGAATTTTACGAGTAAGATTGGCTGCTTCATTTGTAATATTGTATTAAAAGGACTTCAATTAATTTTTCTAAGAGACTAAGAATCAGTTGAGTTGAAAACACACAACGCTTTGTATCTAATGATGCTGGCTTATTCACATAGTTCAGAAATATTTTTGCTTAAAATAAATGAACAATAATTACTGAAGTGGGAATTCAAAAGGAGTTTATTAAATCAGTTTCTCTAATTTTTGTGTAGGTTTTGTTACAGTCTTAAAATTTCTAGCATTTTGACTCTAGTCACCTAGGTTTATAATCTCCTCACTTCTCTGAACTTCGTCTCCTTCTCTTCTCTGTCCTCCCTGATCTTCCCTAAAAAGGAGGAGCATCTCCATAGGAGATGGTTCATTCATTTAACAAATACTTCCTGCAGGTTTCTGTGCGTGGGCTTCCCTGATAGCTCAGTTGGTAAAGAATCTGTCTGCAATGCAAGAGATCCCAGTTTGATTCCTAGGTTGGGAAGATCCCCTGGAGAAAGGGATAGGCTACCTGCTCCAGTATTCTTGGGCTTCCCGTGTGACTCAGCTAGTAAATAATCCACCTGCAATGCAGGAGATCCTGGTTCAATCTCTGGGTTGGGAAGATCCTCCGGAGAAGAGAAAGACTGTCCACCCCAGTATTCTGGCTTGGAGAATTCCATGGACTGTATAGTCCATGGGGTTGCAGAGTGTCAGACATGACTGACTGACTTGCACACTTCCGTGGGTGGCTCTCAGACTCTAGGTTCAATGACCACAGGGTAAACAAAACTAATTTGTTGGCTTTACAAGGCTTAGATCCTAGAAGGAAGAGCAACAAATACACAAGTGTACTAATTTTAGATAGTGATGGGTATTTGTATTCCATTAGTGTACAATCTCCAAGTTTAGTAACTTAAAATGACACCCACTTATTTGTTCATGATTCTGTGCATTGGCTGTTAGGGCAGAGCTCAGCTGGGAAGATTTTTTTTTCCCATTAATTTTTTTTAAAACTTTATTTTACTTTACAGTACTGTAGCTTGGAAGATTTATCTGCACCAGGACAGATATATATTTATATATATATAAATTTTCTTGCCCATTGGAAAATCCTGTTAGCCAAACAGATAACTAGGCCAAGGCCATAGTTATTATGGAGAGGGACTAAACAAGGGCATAGACTAAGAGAGGAAAATTATTGCAACCATTTTTGCCCCCTACCAAATATATATATATATATATATATATATTGCTTGTATGTCATGTACCAAGGATCCCAGATTCAGGCATTTGCATGCAGGTCTGGAACACTGGCTATCATGAGGTTCTCCTTACATTTTGCTTCAAAGTATCTATCTATCGATCTATCTATCTATCTATATATTTTTTTTCTTGCCCATTGGAAAACCCTGCCTTCAATGACTTTCAGTTCAATTCAGCTCAGTTGCTCAGTTGTGTCCAACTCTTTGTGACTCCATGAATCGCGGCACACCAGACCTCACTATCCATCACCAACTCCTGAAGTTCACTCAGATTCACATCTATCAAGTCAGTGATGCCATCCAACCATCTCATCCTCTGTCGTCCCCTTCTCCTCCTGCCCCCAATCCCTCCCAGCATCAGAGTCTTTTCCAGTGAGTCAACTCTTCACATGAGGTGGCCAAAGTACTAGAGTTTCAGCTTTAGCATCATTTCTTCCAGTGAAATCCCAGGGCTGATCTCCTTCAGAATGGACTGGTTGGATCTCCTTGCAGTCCAAGGGACTCTCAAGAGTCTTCTCCAACACCACAGTTGAAAAGCATCAATTCTTCAGTGCTCAGCCTTCTTCACAGTCCAACTCTCACATCCATACATGACCACAGGAAAAACCATAGCCTTGACTAGACGGACCTTAGTCGACAAAGTAATGTTAAGCAGTTATTATTATCATTATTCTTAATATCAGCATTATTCAGGGCTTCTCAGGGAGTTAGACACGCTACCATGCACTGGGAATCCCCAAAATGGAAAAATTACCTTGAAATATTTCACAGGCTTTTTTTGACCACAAAGTAGATGCTACCGACCTCTAGAGAGTTGTTGCATCAAGATTGTGGTTTCAATATTTCCAGATCTTCTAGGGATTGAAAACAAGCAGAAGGGTTGGTTGTTTTTTTCTTTTTTATGAGAAATTTCCTAGTTTTTGGATGTTGACAACTTGTTTAAATATTTTTTCTTCAGATGCTATAAATGAATTTTAAAAAATAAAGTGACATACAACTACAAATCCAACATGACTAGTTGGTGACCTTAAGGGATCAAGGAGACTCTTGGAAAAGAACTCTACTGATGGAGGGCAGAGTGCAGGCTCAGAGATTTGGTGAAAGGACAAAAGGCCCAAGTAGAAGGGCTGGTTCTGAGCATAGCACTGAGTCTTTCGCTCAGATTGGTCTCAGCCCAGCACAAAAGGCCTCACAGGAGTCCCCCTAAGGGAAGGATAATACAAGATTGAATACAAGCAAACAAACTGTTCTCCATAGCCTCCATGGGCACCGAGAGTCAGGGAGTAAATATCTCTCATGAAAATATTGGTGGCCCCAGCTCAGTGTTCTCAGCATCAGTAAAGTCTCTTGGACTTGGTGTTGCAAGGAATCAGCAAGAGCAGAATCTAACTCTTTCTGACGGGCCCACTTTTCACTGATTTATGGCTTGTCAGTTGGAACAGAGATGGAAGGGTGACCTTCTCAGCCTTCCTGTTGGGAGGAAGCTTTTCCCCTGAAGCATGTTCACTGGGTCCATTCCTTTTCCCCATCTGATCTGATGTATATTCAGGACTCTGACCTTTAAAAGCATGAATTGCTAAACCACCCCCTCTGCTGTACACCGAACCCCAGATACCTGTTTATGCTTCATCTCTGTTGCAGTAAATTATATTTTTCCAAGCTGTGCCGTCCACATGCTCTAACACTATGTGATTTTGCCAGCCACCCATCAACGAGCGAAGGCTGGTCCCTTCCCCTTTGCATCCAGACTGGGCTTTTTCAATCTCTTGTCACAAATGCGATGGAGAGAAGTGACTGTTCAGGACTTAAGGAAGGCCTTGCAGCTGCTGTCTATATCTCTCGCTTCCCTGGGTCTACTGGAAAATTTCTCAGCATCAGCACTATTGGCATCCTGGGCTGAATAGTTATTTGTTGGGAGGAGTGGGTGAGAGTTGTCCTGCGCACTGAGGATGTTTAGCACCTTCCCCGGTCTTAACCATCAGATGACAGCAGTACCTTCTCCCCAGTTGGGACAATCACTACCAGCTCCAGAACATTCTGTCAACTTTGTTCTCCATAGCCTCCATGGGCACCGAGAGTCAGGGAGTAAATATCTCTCATGAAAATATTGGTGGCCCCAGCTCAGTGTTCTCAGCATCAGTAAAGTCTCTTGGACTTGGTGTTGCAAGGAATCAGCAAGAGCAGAATCTAACTCTTTCTGACGGGCCCACTTTTCACTGATTTATGGCTTGTCAGTTGGAACAGAGATGGAAGGGTGACCTTCTCAGCCTTCCTGTTGGGAGGAAGCTTTTCCCCTGAAGCATGTTCACTGGGTCCATTCCTTTTCCCCATCTGATCTGATGTATATTCAGGACTCTGACCTTTAAAAGCATGAATTGCTAAACCACCCCCTCTGCTGTACACCGAACCCCAGATACCTGTTTATGCTTCATCTCTGTTGCAGTAAATTATATTTTTCCAAGCTGTGCCGTCCACATGCTCTAACACTATGTGATTTTGCCAGCCACCCATCAACGAGCGAAGGCTGGTCCCTTCCCCTTTGCATCCAGACTGGGCTTTTTCAATCTCTTGTCACAAATGTGATGGAGAGAAGTGACTGTTCAGGACTTAAGGAAGGCCTTGCAGCTGCTGTCTATATCTCTCGCTTCCCTGGGTCTACTGGAAAATTTCTCAGCATCAGCACTATTGGCATCCTGGGCTGAATAGTTATTTGTTGGGAGGAGTGGGTGAGAGTTGTCCTGCGCACTGAGGATGTTTAGCACCTTCCCCGGTCTTACCCATCAGATGACAGCAGTACCTTCTCCCCAGTTGGGACAATCACTACCAGCTCCAGAACATTCTGTCAACTGTCCCTTGGGAAGGCAAGCTCACCTCCTGCTGAGAAACTCTGTTCTACGGGGAGCTAGCCGAAACTGAAGAAGCTCGACTACTCAAGACTACCATGCTGGAGACATCACATGTAGGTGCTCCAGTGCACAGTCCTGGTGGGAGCCCAGCTTGCCAGCCACCTTCACCAAGGTGCTAGGTTTGTGAGTGGAGCCATTCTAGACTTTCAGAGTGGCCCAGCTGCCAGCTGAGTACCACAGAGCCATCTCAGTCAACGTCACTAGAAGCAGATGAAGGACCCAGCCGAGCACTGCCTGAATTCCTTGCCTACAGAGTCTGTGACATTAAGTTTTTTTAAAAGACTGCTTTTTTTTTAATCCATTAAGTTTCAGGATCATTTATGTAGCGCTAATATGTTATGGAACACTGACGGGCTTCCCTGGTAGCTAGACAGTACATAATCTGCCTGTAATGCAGGAGATCAGAATTTGATCCCTGGGTGAGGGAGCACCCCCCTGAAGAAGAAAATGGCAACCTTCTCCAGTATTCTTGCCCGGAAAATCCCAGGCAAGAGGAACCTGGCGGGCTACAGTCATTGGGGTTGCAAAGAGTCGAACATGACTGAGCAATTAACACTTAAGAGTATGTTACGAAGCACCTATGTAGATAAAAATGAGAAGTAATGATGTTTTGCTGTTGTTTGTTGTGTTTTTTTTTTAAGGAAATTAGTATTCAAGCTTGTCTTTGGATGCTTATTTTCATTTTCATAATTTTCTATGGAGCAAATGAAGTTGGTCTCACTCATGTAACAAATCCATGGAGGGCCCATGTTGCTGCCAGGAGTCATGCTGGATCTCAGAGACACTAGACAAATATGATGTTATTCATTCATTGTGTGTGTGCAATTCCTTTTGTGTAACCTCTCACCTTACCAACATTCTCACTTTTGTGAGTTGGTGACCTTGACATGACCTTCAATCTTCTAGGGGTTTTTCTGTTTGTTTCTTTGTTTCCATTCATGCCAGTCTTCTCCCTGGAACTTACTTCTCCTTCTCCATCCTCCTAAATCTTGTCCACACGGCCAAATCCAATACCTCCCTCTTCACAAAACTTTATCCTGTCCATCAGACAATTACTTTCACCCCTTCTCTTGACTTTCACTTTTTTCTCCTCCTCTCATAAGCTTAACCTTGCATATTATCATCCTTACTCAGCATCTGGCCTTTCCATCTACTTCACAGAGAAATGGAACCCATGAGCATTGGGTTCTGTTGGCTTGCAGCTTCCCAATCCACACACTCTCATCTGTGATACAAGCAACCTTGTCGAAGGGTTCCTCAGAGAAACAGAATTAGTTGGAGAGAGCTGATGGATAGATAGATAGGGATTTATTGTTGGAATTGATTCACACAGTAATGGAGGGTGAGATAGCCCCTGACCTGCCCTGGAGAATCAGGAAAACCAATGATATAATTCAATCCCCATCTGAAGCTCTGAGAACAGGCAGGTTTAAGCCCTAGTCCTATTCAGAAGGCCTGAGAACAAGCAGAATCAATGTCTGAGGGCAGAAGAGGATGGATGTTTCAGTTCAAAGAGAGGGGATTCTTTCTTCGGCCTTTTTGTTCTAGTAGGAGCCTCAACAATTAGGCGATGCCAACCTGCCTCTGAGGACCATCTTCCTTCAGTCCTCAGTCTGTGATAAACACCCAGCTCTTCCTGAGACACTCTCACAGCCACACCCACTTTACTAGCTCTCTTGGCATCCCTGAGCTCCATCAGGTTGACACATGAAATTAACCATCACATCTCTTTAATTCCATTTTTGTAGAAAACTTGCTGTCTTCAATTGAAAGTCACACCATCTCTGCTATGGATTCACAACCCCTGATCTTTGGAAGCCAGAGTCCCTTTTCCTCCAAAATTTCCGCCTCCCACTCTTTCCCTCTCATCAACTTCGGCTTAAAATAAACTGGGACTTCCCTGATGGTCCAGTGGCTAAGACTCTGCACTCCCAATGCAGGGAGACCGGCTTCAATCCTATCACAAGAGTTCTTTCCAATTACTCTCTCCACTTTGAATCCCTCGTTTACCCTTTAATCTTATATATAAATTTCCTACTTCCTCCCAGGTGGCGCTAGTGGTAAAGTACCCACCTGCCAATGCAGGAGACATGAGACTTGGGTTGGATCCCTGGGTGGGGAATGATCCCCTGGAGCAGGGCATGGCAACCCGCCCCAGTATTCTTGCCTGGAGAACCCCATGGACAGAGGAGCCTGATGGGCTACAGTCCCTAGTGTTGCAAATGTTTGGACAGGATTGAAGCCACTTAGAACACACACACATCTTGATACACAGCCGTTAGCCCCATCTCCCACCCCACACTCATTCTATTAAAACTTCTTTTGGGGAAGGCGGCCACTCACTTCATTGTCACTAAGCAGCAGACAATTTTCAGTCTCCATATCACAGTCTTTTGTTATCATTGACAGTTGCCCACCTCCTCCTGCTCACAGGAGGACACCATTCTCTCTTCACCTTTGCAAATCCTTCTCAGTCTTCGGGTGCTTTATTTCTGAGTGGGTGGAAGGTGATTGCTTTTCTTCTTCTGCACGTGTGTAAGCCTTTCTCACAAGAGAATATTCTTGCTTCACTCCTTCTCATGGCCTCACCTCAGTGTTCTCACTCATAGCTTCAATCACCCGAACAGCTCCCAGTTCAGTGCCTCCCAGTCCCAGTCATGCTTCTGCACTCTAAACTCACAGGTTCAGTAGTCTGTTACAGAAACACACTTACTTGTCCCTGAGATATCTCAAAGCCTCCAAGTTCAAGATCAGACTCATGATCTGCCTATTCAAATATGTCCCTCCTAAGATCCCCAGGCTTCCCAGGAAGCTCAGTGATAAAGAAGTGAAAGTCATTCAGTCATGTCCGACTCTTTGCAACCCCATGGACTTCATATAGTCCGTGGAATTCTCCAGGTTGGAATACTGGAGAGGGTTGCCATGCCCTCCTCCAGGGGATCATTTCCCACCCAGGGATCCAACCCAGGTCTCTTATGTCTCCTGCATTGCCTTTCCTTTCTCCAGGGGATCTTCCCAACCCAGGGATTGAACCCAGGTCTCCCACATTACAGGCATATTCTTTACCAGCTGAGCCACGAGGGAAACCCTAGCGGTAAAGAATCCACCTGCAACACAGAAGTCTTGGGTTCTATCCCTGGGTTTGGAAGATCCCCTGGAGAAGGAAATGGCAACCCACTCCAGTAATCTTGCCTGGACAGAATTGCCTAGCAGGCTACAGTCCATGGGGTCACAAAGAGTTGGATGGGACCGAGCAACGAGGTAACAATAACAACAAAAGATCTCCACCCTGAGGACTAGCACTATTCTCATGAAAGTATCTGACAGAGCCTCCATATCTAGCATTACCAGATCTTAAGGATTCTGTCTGCCTCCCTTCATTTAGTTCATGTCCATCTACACTGACTCACCCTTAGCTCAGACCCTCATCATCTCTCCCCTGGATTATTGCAGCAGCCTTTTAATGAACCCCCATCTCCACCTTTGTCCTACCTCCAAGTGTTCTCCACTCCACTGCAACATTTATGTTTCTAAAATAAACATTTGGTGATCTTGGTGACATAATTAGAAAATCTTTCTGGAGTAAGCAGTCCAAGTCTTCAGTCTGGCAGGTGGGCCTTCGTGATCTGGTCTCTCTTAACCTTCCAACTCCACCACTTGCTGCATCATATCCTGTTGTGCCCATGGTGGGCACACTAAGGGTGTCTGCATTTCCCTGGAATGCATCATACTCCAGCATGTGACTTTTTGCTCTATTATTTTTTTCTTCATCTTTCTGGTATGTCCTTCCCCCATCTCACCCCTGTCTTCATTGGTTAATCTAATTCAATGAATTAGACAAGCCAACAATGAACAGATCTTTATTATATGGAGAAGATGTGTTTATAACTCAGCAAGCAATGAAACTATCAGGATTTATGGGGTTGCACAGAGTCGGACACGACTGACATGACTTAGCAGCAGCAGCAGTTTTTCAGCTATTAAGATGATTCAGTATTAAAATACATTTCTCAGTTTTGTCCCCATAGAACTTAATATTTCAAAGTAGTTTCAGCAGCTGATATTATCTTATTTATCTCTTCACTTATTCTCTCTACACCTCTCCCACCCTGCCCTGGAAAATACACTCGGTGAAGCCAGGGCCCTCAGCTGTGTTGTTGCACTAGATCCCATTTGCCCAGAAGAGAGCAGACCTCAAGCCATAGGTGTCCAATGAGAAAATGAATAAAAGCTCAGTCTTCACAAGCTCTGCTCAGTTGTCCACTCTTTGGGTAGACTTTCTTGATCCTCACAAGGGAGGATAGATCACCTTTCGGGTGGCGTCGAGGGATTTTCCCCGCGTGCGCTTAGAACCGTATACGTAACTGTCAGTGTGCCATCTCATCCCACAGCCCCACAGCGGGGACTCTGTCTCTTGTGTCTGTGTTGTTGTTTAATCACTTCAGTCACGTCCAGCTCTTTACAACCCTATGGACTGTAGCTAGCCAAGCTCCTCTGTCCATGGGATTTTCCAGGCAAGAATACTCGAATGGTTTACCATTTCCTCCTCTAGGGGAATCTTCCCAACACAGGGATGGAATGCACGTTTCCTACTTGGCAGGCAGATACTGTATCTGCAGCTTCAAGCACAGTACCAGCATTCAGTACAGTCAATAAATGTCTGAAGTGGCTACAGTCCCTAGTGTTGCAAATGTTTGGACAGGATTGAAGCCACTTAGAACACACACACATCTTGATACACAGCCGTTAGCCCCATCTCCCACCCCACACTCATTCTATTAAAACTTCTTTTGGGGAAGGCGGCCACTCACTTCATTGTCACTAAGCAGCAGACAATTTTCAGTCTCCATATCACAGTCTTTTGTTATCATTGACAGTTGCCCACCTCCTCCTGCTCACAGGAGGACACCATTCTCTCTTCACCTTTGCAAATCCTTCTCAGTCTTCGGGTGTTTTATTTCTGAGTGGGTGGAAGGTGATTGCTTTTCTTCTTCTGCACGTGTGTAAGCCTTTCTCACAAGAGAATATTCTTGCTTCACTCCTTCTCATGGCCTCACCTCAGTGTTCTCACTCATAGCTTCAATCACCCGAACAGCTCCCAGTTCAGTGCCTCCCAGTCCCAGTCATGCTTCTGCACTCTAAACTCACAGGTTCAGTAGTCTGTTACAGAAACACACTTACTTGTCCCTGAGATATCTCAAAGCCTCCAAGTTCAAGATCAGACTCATGATCTGCCTATTCAAATATGTCCCTCCTAAGATCCCCAGGCTTCCCAGGAAGCTCAGTGATAAAGAAGTGAAAGTCATTCAGTCATGTCCGACTCTTTGCAACCCCATGGACTTCATATAGTCCGTGGAATTCTCCAGGTTGGAATACTGGAGAGGGTTGCCATGCCCTCCTCCAGGGGATCATTTCCCACCCAGGGATCCAACCCAGGTCTCTTATGTCTCCTGCATTGCCTTTCCTTTCTCCAGGGGATCTTCCCAACCCAGGGATTGAACCCAGGTCTCCCACATTACAGGCATATTCTTTACCAGCTGAGCCACGAGGGAAACCCTAGCGGTAAAGAATCCACCTGCAACACAGAAGTCTTGGGTTCTATCCCTGGGTTTGGAAGATCCCCTGGAGAAGGAAATGGCAACCCACTCCAGTAATCTTGCCTGGACAGAATTGCCTAGCAGGCTACAGTCCATGGGGTCACAAAGAGTTGGATGGGACCGAGCAACGAGGTAACAATAACAACAAAAGATCTCCACCCTGAGGACTAGCACTATTCTCATGAAAGTATCTGACAGAGCCTCCATATCTAGCATTACCAGATCTTAAGGATTCTGTCTGCCTCCCTTCATTTAGTTCATGTCCATCTACACTGACTCACCCTTAGCTCAGACCCTCATCATCTCTCCCCTGGATTATTGCAGCAGCCTTTTAATGAACCCCCATCTCCACCTTTGTCCTACCTCCAAGTGTTCTCCACTCCACTGCAACATTTATGTTTCTAAAATAAACATTTGGTGATCTTGGTGACATAATTAGAAAATCTTTCTGGAGTAAGCAGTCCAAGTCTTCAGTCTGGCAGGTGGGCCTTCGTGATCTGGTCTCTCTTAACCTTCCAACTCCACCACTTGCTGCATCATATCCTGTTGTGCCCATGGTGGGCACACTAAGGGTGTCTGCATTTCCCTGGAATGCATCATACTCCAGCATGTGACTTTTTGCTCTATTATTTTTTTCTTCATCTTTCTGGTATGTCCTTCCCCCATCTCACCCCTGTCTTCATTGGTTAATCTAATTCAATGAATTAGACAAGCCAACAATGAACAGATCTTTATTATATGGAGAAGATGTGTTTATAACTCAGCAAGCAATGAAACTATCAGGATTTATGGGGTTGCACAGAGTCGGACACGACTGACATGACTTAGCAGCAGCAGCAGTTTTTCAGCTATTAAGATGATTCAGTATTAAAATACATTTCTCAGTTTTGTCCCCATAGAACTTAATATTTCAAAGTAGTTTCAGCAGCTGATATTATCTTATTTATCTCTTCACTTATTCTCTCTACACCTCTCCCACCCTGCCCTGGAAAATACACTCGGTGAAGCCAGGGCCCTCAGCTGTGTTGTTGACTAGATCCCATTTGCCCAGAAGAGAGCAGACCTCAAGCCATAGGTGTCCAATGAGAAAATGAATAAAAGCTCAGTCTTCACAAGCTCTGCTCAGTTGTCCACTCTTTGGGTAGACTTTCTTGATCCTCACAAGGGAGGACAGATCACCTTTCGGGTGGCGTCGAGGGATTTTCCCCGCGTGCGCTTAGAACCGTATACGTAACTGTCAGTGTGCCATCTCATCCCACAGCCCCACAGCGGGGACTCTGTCTCTTGTGTCTGTGTTGTTGTTTAATCACTTCAGTCACGTCCAGCTCTTTACAACCCTATGGACTGTAGCTAGCCAAGCTCCTCTGTCCATGGGATTTTCCAGGCAAGAATACTCGAATGGTTTACCATTTCCTCCTCTAGGGGAATCTTCCCAACACAGGGATGGAATGCACGTTTCCTACTTGGCAGGCAGATACTGTATCTGCAGCTTCAAGCACAGTACCAGCATTCAGTACAGTCAATAAATGTCTGAAGTGAATAACCTGCTGCACTTTCTGTGACTGCACTCTGCATCCATTCTTCGTCTTCTTTGCTGTTGTTGTTACCATTCAGTGTTCAGTTGTGTGCGACTCTTAGCAACCCCATGGACTGCAGCACACCAGGCTTCACTGTCCTTCACCATCTCCCGGAGCTTGCTCAAACTCATGTCCACTGAGTTGGTGATGCCATCCCACCATCTCATCCTCTGTTGTCTCCTTCTCCTTCTGCCTTCAATCTTTCTGGCCCACAAACACTTTTGAGAATTGGAGCTTTTTTTTTTTTCTAGAAATTCTCCTACTGTCTATTACCATGCTGTTCACATCCTAGACATACAATAAATGCTGAATTAAACTACTATCAGTGTTTCATATGTTCCGATAAACCTAAATGGAGCTCATCAAAAACAAGAAGACGTTCATTCCTCCAATGCTCACCAACATGATGCCAGGATATGGAAACAGATGGTTAGTTGCGACTCATAATTATATGGAATACATCCTTTCAAACAACAATTGCTGTGGAACCTTTGGCATCTAGTCTCTGCTTAATAGTTTGCATGCTTTCTGTTAGGATTTTGTACTGAGTTTCCCGCTATCTTCGATCAGGACCTCCTAGGTGGATAATTTCTATAGCCAGAGTGTCCAGTCTGCCACAGCCTGGATGATATAGCCTGCAGAGCAGTTCAGCTGCCTTTGTCACCACTGTGAGCTCACCAAGCCCAAGCATTATTTATCTGTTGGGTGATAAGAAGTAGAAAATTTCCTGCTCTACCTCCTGGACAGTGTTTACTGAGCCCTGAAAAATTCTGATTCTAAATCTCTTCTTATGAGATTTTTAAAAACATTTCTCCTGACCTGTTGCAATGAGATGCATCCACATTTATTTTACAGTAGCTGTAACTTAATTTCCCTCGTATTTGATAACTACTCTTGCAGCTAGGTCAAAATTTGGGAAGAAAAGAAAGTGTTCATATGATTTTGAGGATAGATTGCTTCAGATATTGGTTAATTTTATCCAAATTATGTTTAATCTTTTAGTTTCCAATGTATGTGAAAACATGTTTGCTTTTATGAATACAAGTGCTAACATCGATTATTTTGAGAATATAAATTTTAATCACAGTAGAGTTGCATAAAATTAGATTCTAAAATCATCCTGTTTGTCAAAAATCATGTGTAAAAAATGACCCATCTGCCACACAAAGGCAGACCTTCTTTCTCTCTCATGTCCAGTGCTGCCCAATCTCATAACACCATGTAGACCTATGTCATCACTTTCTCACCAAATGAAATTACTGGCTTGCATTTAAGGGTCATTTAGTGTGCCTGCTACTGCTAAGTCGCTTCAGTCGTGTCCAACTCTGTGCAACCCCAGAGACGGCAGCCCACCAGGCTCCACCGTCCCTGGGGTTCTCCAGGCAAGAACACTGGAGTGGGTTGCCATTTCCTTCTCCCATGCATGAAAGTGAAAAGGGAAAGTGAAGTAGCTCAGTCATGTCTGACTCTTCGAGACCCCATTGACTGTAGCCTACCAGGCTCCTCCATCCCTGGGATTTTCCAGGCAAGAGGACTGGACCTAGCATATATCTAAACAAAAATTATCTTCAGTAGCGTGACATGATCACACTACCAGAAGCTCCTGGAATCAAGATCAGAGTCACCTCCCATTTCATTTTCACCAAAGAGTCTGTGCTCTTTGGTGAAATAGAGGGCAAACACACTGCCATCTTGTGTCTCTCCCTCTCTCTCTCTTTCCAAGTTAATTTATAGAAGTTCACTGCACATATTCAGTGTCTATCTTAAATGCTTTCTTAACTGTTCTCAATAGCTTATTACAAACTCAACTGAAACTAAGAGACTGTCTGTCCCCATACCATCTGTCCCCATAGTTTTCCATATCTGATCCTGCAAGTCTGATTTCTGTTCTGCGGTTCTGAACTTTTACTGTGGTCACCGACATAAAAACAAGTTGGCTTTGTCTATTTCTTCCATATTTTAATGCACGTAGAGGAAAGTCCTGATGGCGTTATCTATAGTTCTGTCCTTAGGACGCTGCATTTTCTTAAATCGCTAAATAAGAAAATAAGACGTGGCCTCCAGAGTCGTGCCCTCACTCTCTGCCCTTCCAGTCCCTCCAAATGATTGCACATCTATGCTGGTTGTACCTGAATAGGGAATAAGGGACTCTTCAAACCCACCCATCAAACTCTCCTTGGCACTGCCTGCCAGGGGAACTTGTCTGAAGTTGACCCTCACCTCCCTGGAGGGCAGCCTCCCCCAGCTCATCCATGGAATTCAGTCCCAGGCAGAGGTCAGCAGTACACACAGGGTAGAGACATGGAAAGGCAGGCTGAGTCAGACATGGAGGCACAGAACAACTTGTTCTGGGGAGGCAGGTGGGAAACCGGTCAGAAGGTGGGTCTGAAGCAGGATGCAAATGAGTATCCCCAGGGTAAAGCAATTAGAGATTCATTCTCTATTGACCAAAATTCCAAGATAAGAAAGCAGGGCAATTAGGGGAGGAGGCTGGACCCTGCACAGACCACATATTTTTTGTTCCCAAAGTCAAGAGACCTCCCTGACCCCACATATGCAGAAAAGGTTCCTTGAAGGCCAAAGGGGAGTCATGTCAAGGGATGTCCTACCCAGACACCTTTTCGGTAGGATTCATCTTGGCTAAGAGATGCGTGCGCACAGGTAGGAGGATCCTGAGATACACCAAATAGGGACTGTGAACCAGGCAAATCATAATGATTGGCCAAAGGAAACTCAGAAGAAATGCCCCATGTAAGTGACTTAAAATGCCATGTGGGCGCAGCTCAGGGACTCTCCATCTGCCCATGTGTCTGTCCACAAGTACAGTACTCTTTTTCCTCCTAATAAATACTTGGTGGTGTTTTGGGGCATTCTTTTCTGCAAAACTGAAGGGCCAGGGCCCTTGTCACTGATCACTGGTCTAGTGGCAAGGATCTGGTGCTTTCACCACTGTGACCCAGCCCAACCTCAGGTTGGGAACCCAGGCCTCACTCCAAGTTGCTGCAGGCCGAGGTCACCCGAGATCAAGTCCACACCTGCTTCCAAGCCCATGACACATGTGTCCTTGTACCATAGACTTCACTTACAGAGCATGAATTCAAATTAACTAAGAATTTCAATACAGCTATGGCAGAGCAAGAATTTCAATACAGCAGTGGCAGAGCAGGAAACACCGCAAGCAAGGGGTCTGTCTGTGTGTTGGGTCCCGTGTGACCGCTCTGACCACACGCTGTGCAACCGGCCCTGGCTTCTCACCATCCCTTCAGTTAGCTGATTCTCAGTTGCAAAGGGCTGTTTCTTTCTTCCTCAGACTGACCCATCTAGCTGCAAGAATTCTAGAGCCCAGTATTGAAAGGGAGTCGGGAGATCTAATTGTCTATAGAGAGTGTCTAGGGTTTCATTTAATGCCCTTGTTTTCAATGTCTGCATCCTCAGCCAGGAATTTGGATTTCCTGTCTCAGATTTTTCATAGAATAATTCTCAAGTCTTCTGCCAGGTAAAAAGAGCTGGAATCAGAATTGAAATGGAAGAAAGAAGGGGATCTGAGGGAGGGGATAACTGCTTATAAACATTTGTAGACAATTTGTCTTGAGCCCCATCCTGAAAACCCCATTTTCAGAAGTATTTTCTATTTCCAAAAATGTCCATTTCTGGACTTCTGAGATAAAACTTGACCCGGCTTCCCTCTCCAATTTATATTTTAATTTCCTCTACATTGCTAATTCAGTTACCACTTGCTCGTTTTCCTTTCTAGCTTCCAAAATTATGTTGCTATGCTCTTTACTTCTATTCTTTTCCTCCTATGAGCTTTTGCCTCTCTCATCATCCTCTTAGTGAGGTTTTGCAAGGGCAGAACTGTTTGTACAATAGGTAATCAAATCTGCATGTTTAACTGAATGTCTGTCTTTTTTATTTCCTTCTCTCTTTTTAAATAGAAGTTCTCTTTCTCTTTTCTCCTCTTCCCTGATGATCGTACACAGGGGTTGCTGGCGGTAATTATATTCACAACTGAGGCTAACAAGGCAGTTTTCCGAGAAGCATGACTTCAAATACGGAGGACACATTGACAGTGTGGTCTGAAAAAAGACAATTGCGTGGCTGCTGGAGGATCTGGCAATAACGCATCAGATACCTAATTCCCCACTGAAGAGGAACTTCAAGGACACACTTATTCCTGCTTCTCTAGAAACTGCATCTATCATGACAATGAGGCCCCAACAGCCACATCCTGGCCATGGATTCCCCTGGCTCTGGACAATGGACTCAAGCTGTACCAATCAGGTCATCTCCCACTGAAGTTTGGACTTTGATCTCAGATGAGAGAATTAGGAGTTATCAGTAACCAAAGCAAGCAAACGGCAGCACCGAAGACCCTCATAGTCCACTGCAGAGGCGCTCAGAGCCACCGTCATCCTCACACATTGAGAGGTCCAGTGGTCAGCTCTTGTTTGTGTTCCTTGAGACATCCCCACCCCATACACCACAAGTGTCCTGTGAGTTTTTCCTTTTTTTGTTGTTTTTTGGTCTTTTGGCTTCGACTGGCTCTCGGTTATTTTAATTTCACTCCAAATAACCTAAAAGAGTGAAAAGCACTCTTATTAAAGATGCTGTAGTCCGGTGCCATGAAGCGGTAGGGTACGGAGCTGCTATTGCAGGAAGCAGCCAGTCCATTTCTTCCCAGCTTCATGTCAGGGACTTCCTTGGGCAGCTTGGGTCAGCCATGCTGGGAGCATTTACACCTCAAGAACTGATGAACGCTACAGTTCAGGGAATTGGGGTTCCCTCCTCTCTCCCCAGGAAAGCGGCTGTTTAGACATCTAACGGCACACCACTGATGGTAATCCGAGTTGTAAATTTCCCTGGCCCTCAGTTTGCCCATCTCTAAAGTAGATATAGGACAGCCAGGAGATCAAACCCTTCCATCCTAAAGGAAATCAACCTTGAATATTCATTGAAAGGACTGATGCTGAAGCTGAAGCTCCAGTACTTGGGCCACCTGAAGCAAAGAGCTGACTTATTGGAAAAGACCTTGATGCTGGGAAAGACTGAGGGCTAGAGGAGAAGGGGGCGACAGAGGATGAGATGGTTGGATGGCATCACTGACTTAATGGACATGAGCTTGAGCAAGTTCCGGGAGACGGTGAAGGACAGCGAAGCCTGGCATGCTACAGTCCATAGGGTTGCAAAGAGGTGGATGTGACTTAGTGACTGAACAATAACAAAGTAGATACAAATAACACCTCTACTTTTCTTTCTTCTCGGAGATGTCATTAAGATTCAACAAGGTAAAGAAAACAGAAATTTTATCTAAAGGAAATCAACCTTGAATATTCATTGAAAGGACTGATGCTGAAGCTGAAGCTCCAGTACTTGGGCCACCTGAAGCAAAGAGCTGACTTATTGGAAAAGACCTTGATGCTGGGAAAGACTGAGGGCTAGAGGAGAAGGGGGCGACAGAGGATGAGATGGTTGGATGGCATCACTGACTTAATGGACATGAGCTTGAGCAAGTTCCGGGAGACGGTGAAGGACAGCGAAGCCTGGCATGCTACAGTCCATAGGGTTGCAAAGAGGTGGATGTGACTTAGTGACTGAACAATAACAAAGTAGATACAAATAACACCTCTACTTTTCTTTCTTCTCGGAGATGTCATTAAGATTCAACAAGGTAAAGAAAACAGAAATTTTAAACTGTTTCAATATTCAGTAAATTTTGATAATAAATAATTTAAATTGAATAATATGCTTTAATTAATAATTTTTCTTATTAATGACATATTAAGGAATAAATAATTTCTGAGAATAGGACATAGGCTGGACATATTCAATCTTGACTAATTTATTTATGACTTGAGGAAATAAACATAATAAAATAATACTCAAACATATTATGAAAACAAGTGAGTGAATTCTCCAGTTGTTTTCTTTAGCAAATTACAACAACCCCCAATAGCAATCATAGAAGGAGAATCCTAAGTCTGCTTATTTTTACTTTTACTTCCTTCCCCCATCTTTCACTTGGTGGGAAATTAAAAGAATTTTTCTCTAAAAGATTATAACAATCATTTAAACTGAAAGTGAAAAAAATCAGCTGTCAGTATGAATATATTTTACAAAGTGAATCTGTCCCTTATCTTATTCAATTCTATGAACATCTATTTTTATTTTTGAGTCCCAACACAACTCTCACCTTGCCTTTTTCCTTTGCTTACTATAAAATAGAGCTTCTCAGATAAAATATGGTCTGAATTTCAATTTCGAGGCAGAATAAGGACACACAACTCCTACATTTAGATCCATATCTTGGGTTTTGTGCTCTGTGTTCTGAACACTTGAATTAATATCAACTCCGTGTCCCTCACCGAAAATAGATGTCGAACAGGACATCGTGGATATTTATCATTACAAAAATATTTGTGTAAGGTAAGCACTTCAGATAACATTAGAAAACGGCTACAAAACAGGTATAGTTGTTATTTATAGGGTGCTTTTGAGAACACAAAAGAAGGGACAGCCTTTGTCCACTGGGATTTTGGTTGAAGGACAAAACAGAAAATCCAACAAATAAGCAAGTCAGAAACATGTCTAGGGAGGAAGGCAGGCTTCGTGGATGAGCTATTACTGACACTGGGTTTCATTTCTCTTCTTTCCTGAGCTGTCTCCCATCTCTTCTTCTCCAAGCAGGAGAATTTTACTAGGGGATCAGATTCAAAAGATTTGGTGAAACATTATCCTGAAAACAAATTTGCAAAAGGATTTTGCTGAGAAAAAGCCTAAGAGAAATATATTTTTCATACATAAGAAACAGCCTAATAAAATTTATATAGCTACAGGGAATATCAAGATCTAGAGAAAATGATAAACAGATTCCATCTAGGCAAAGGAAGATGGAATTTGACTAAAACCGGAGAGGAAGGGACTCACAGAGAGTTAGGATGCTTAACAGAGTATTTTATGTTTATTTGCTAACAATTCAGAATTATAGAGCTCTGGTGACCCACATTTACACCTCTTTACCAGAATTGCAAAGAAAGCTAGAGGCAGAAACTGATCTTCAACTTTTGCCCTGAAAAGTGGTTTTCCCCACTCCCCTCTTTAGATACCACAGAAGTGCTCGCCCCCAGAGCCTCCTCCCTGGTCTTTTATCTGGAAAGTTTATCTCTGATTTCAAATGCAAAGCTTTTCTTGGGTAAAGGAAATTCAAGCTTCATTGAGCAGTCATGGAAAATGTTTTGCCCTGCCCTATGGAATCTGTCACAGACTATCAGTTGTGTATTTTACATATTTTTAATTATCCTTTAGCCCTTGAGGCAGGCAAAACTGTATAACTTGGCAAGGCTGATAACTTATTAGGGTTGAATACGTGAAACATTCAGGGTGATGAGAGAATAAGCAGGCTGCAGAACTGGATAATTTAATGGTCGCTGGCAAAGCTGAGAGCTGGCTATAGGAGATCTTCTCAACGAAAGAAAGAAGGTAGTCATTGCCATCGTATTAGAGTTTTCTTACGTGTTACTAGCCTACATGCCCCATGCTTTCTGTAAACAAGCAGATGTGAATGGAAGTTTAAATGATCTTGGCAACCTCCATGAATACAATCATGACAATTTCTTCACCCTACATTCATTCACCCATGCAAGAAATATTTACTTAACAGCTACTCTGTGTCACGTTATGTTCATATTGTTTGTATGAACAGAAATTTTACCAGTTCACATGGATCTTACATTACAGGTAAAGCAAGAAACCAAGAAAACAAATAACATAAAAAAGATGTCAGACAGTGACAAAGTACTCTTGAGAGACCTGTGTGATGGGTCAAGATGGTGACTACTTTTTTCGATTGAATTATAATTGATTTACAGTACTGTGATAGTTTCAGATGTACATCAAGGTGATTTAGTATATATATATATATATATATATATATATATTTATATATATATACACACACACACACACATAATCTTTTTCAGATTCCTTTCCATTATCATTTAGTACAAGATATTGAATATGGTTCCCTGTGCTATGCAGTAAATCCTTATTGTTTGAAAGTGAAAGTCGTTCAGTCATGTCTGACTCTGCAATCCCATGGACTATACAGTCCATGGAATTCTCAGAATACTGGAGTGGGTAGCCTATCCCTTCTCTAGCAGATCTTCGCAACCCAGGAATCAAACCAGGGTCTCCTGCATTGCAAGTGGATTCTTTACCAACTGAGCTATCAGAGAAGTGCCTTATTATTTACATACTTTATATATACTAGAGTATCCCTTAATCCCAATGCCTAATTTATTCCTGCCCTTGCTTCCCTTTGGTAGCCATAAGTTTGTTTTCCATCTATGAGTCTACTTCTGTTTTGAAAATGTTTATTTGTGGGTTTTTTTGAGATTCCACATATAAGTGATATCATATGATGTTTGTCTTTCTCTGTCTGATTAACTTCACTTAGTAGGATAATCTCAATGTTTAACTATGTTGCTGCAAATGGCAGCATTTCATTCTTTTTTATGGTTGAGTAATATTCCACTGTGACATATGTGTGTATAAGTGTGTATACATATACATTACTTCTAAAATTGTGTGATCAGAGGAGATTTCTCCAAGAATGCGATATTTAAATTAAGCAAGTATGCATGGCAATAGAAAGCAAGCAAGTGAAGACCTGGGAGAAAGAACATTCCCAGCAGAGGAAATAGGTATTTTAGTGTGGAAGGAGGCAGATGTGACTGGAATGTGGCGGATGAGCAGGTAGGGCATGAAGTGACAGTGGAAGTGTGAGCTGAGAACAGCTCATAGAAAGTGGGCTTCCTGAGCAGGAAAAGAGGTTGGGTTTTGTCCTATTACCATAGGAACCCTATGTAGGATCTTAAGAAGGGAAATGAGATCAGCTTTAAATTTTTAAAAATCCCACAGGTCACTGTGCAGAGGATGAATCATAAAGTTATCGAGTGAAAGCAGAGAAATTAAGAAACCATCACAACAGCTTAAATGAAAGCTGGTAATGGCTTAGATGAGGTCAATAGGAATAGAAACAGCAAGACATGGCTGGGTCTAGGTCATGTCTTAGAAGGACCCTTGATGAGAGTTGCTTGCAAATTGGATAGGAACTTGAGGAAGGCAAGAAGAAATCATCACTTTTTCTGCAGAGGGCTGCAAGCCATCCTTGGGATTCCTTGGCTTGCAGCAGCATCACTCTATTTCTCCCTTCTACTTTCTCTACAAGCACTTTCACAAGCTTGTCTTCACTCTCTGTGTGTCTGTGTCTCCCTCTCCTTATGATGGCATCAGCTATGGGACTAAGGGCTCACCTAAATCCAGGAAGCCCTCATCTTAACCTGGCTGTACCTTCAAGAACAGGTTCCTCTGGATGGACGAGAATTTTAGGGAACACTACACAATCCGGCACTGTGGCTAAGGGATCTACTTGGCTCTACTTCAGACTGTGCTGTCTTGAGTAAGCAGTCAGGCATCACAGACTCAGATGGGGGTGTCTTGCTAGGCTCCTGAGGCTAAGAACTACCTCTGTCTTCTGAAATCCAGTGTTTTTGCAAAAAGGTGGTAGAGAGTGTTCAGCTCATGGAATCTCTGCCTCTTAGCCCTTTAAAATAGGATTGTATTGTGGCTATAGCATTGGTGATGATGATGGTTTAGTCACTAAGTCATGTCTGACTCTTGTGATTCCCTGCATTAGAGAGAGGTAAATAGGAGCACATTTATAGCAGATTAGTTCTCAGCTTTGCAGGTATTATGGCTTGAATTATGTCCCCCAAACTCATATGTTGAGGACTTAACCTCTGGTGTGATTGTATTATTCTAGACACTATAAATTTCTCCTATGTCATCTCTAGCAACTAAAACTATTTCATCCTCTTTGAGTTTTCTACTTCTTGTTCTAGTCTAAGCCATTTTCCATTTGATAACTACATACGGAATTATTTTGACCCTTGATAGCAAGTTAAGAAGCTTCTTACAATAAGATTTCACAGTTCTTATTTACTCTAAGCTCCTCCTGGGTGGGTTCCCTGAATGAGTATACAAACAGGAACCCAGTGGTCACTTTGAAGGTCTGCTGGTTTAACATCTTTGTTGACAACCTAGAAGAATGCAAAAATACCACAGTAATGAAATATGATTTTAAATTGGGAGTTGAAGCAATAACAGAGGAGTAAATTGAGGAGAAAAACCACAGAGTACCTGAAATTCAACTTAGCAAACTACCATCTAATATAGCTGAGAACTGAAAAATAATTCAAAATGTGAACTGTCAAAGGATGAGTGAAGTCAGTCAAATATTAACGTCCTAAAAGACCTACGGGTAATGGCAAAGTTAATCATGCATGTTAGAACTGAGATGGGCTAGAAAATGATCAATGCTGTTTACAGCAAGTAAGGAGGTGGCGTAGGGAAGGGATGTGTAGAGGATTGGTGAGACAGCATCAGGAATTTTGTCAACTTAAAAGAAATGCCCAACCTGGGAGTTGTAAGTTAAGTTTTATTAGGGGAAAAATGAGGCCTGTAGATCAGGAAACAGCATTTGAGATAGCTCTGAGAAAGTGCTCCAAAGAGGCAGAGGGGAGATCAGTAAATAGGTGCTTTTGGTGGATGAGGAGGGCATGCAGTCTGGCACATATCTTTTGCAGAATGTTTCTGCTACTCACATGGGGCAGTAGTCACCACAAATGATTTTAGTGCTTTTCTACTCGTCAACCCTAAAGGAAATCAATCCTGAATATTCATTGGAAGGACTGATGATGAAACTGAAGCTCCGATACTTTGGCCACCTGATGCGAAAAGCCGACTCATTGGAAAAGACCCTGATGCTGGGAAAGATTGAAGGTGGGAGGAGAAGGGGACGACAGAGGATGAGATGCTTGAATGGCATCACTGACTCAATGGACATGAGTTTGAGCAAGCTCTAGAAGTTGGGAAGGACAGGGAAGTCTGGTGTGCTCCTGTCCATGGGGTAGCAAAGAGTCGGACATGACTGAGGACTAAACTGAACTAGATAGGAGGAGATAAAAGAATTGGTTCATAAAATTGTTTCCTGAAAATATCTACTAATTTCTGAAAACCTGCTCTGCCAGCTGTCCCACTACCTAGCACAGAGTGCCTTGATTCTGCTCTCCAACCTGAACCCCTTTCAGGTGGTATTGAAAATCAGCAGCCGCAGCAGCACGTGATTTAATCTTTATAGAGTAGATGGCAAGTGCCAGTTTGTAGTTAACATTTGATATTGTATTGGATGTATTATCACTTGGAACTCCCTCTGTCACAGATAAGCTGGATCAAAGGAAGAATGGAAGGAGAGGACTGACACTGGGAAAGCAAATTGAATGGAGGAGCAAAACAGATAAATACAAACGGCTGCACTCCCAATTATTCGGAGTTACAGGAAGCAGTGTGCTTAGACCATAAGAGCTTCAAGATCAGAGTGGTTTCATGTCTTCCATTCGGCCTCTTATTAGTTGTTGGACCTTGGACAAGATGCAGAGCTCTAGAGTCTCCATTTTTTGGTCTGAAAATGAAGTAGCAGGTACACTCGATTCTTAGGGTTTTTTGAAGGATGAATGAAGTAGTGCATGTCAGAAATTAGTGCAACCCCTACTCTGTGAGGACCTAGTTGGGTGGGATGCTGGGAGTGGCAGTGGGAAGGTCAAGAGGGAGAGGATATATGTATACAGTGGAAACTAACACAACATTATAAAGGAACTATCAGTTCAGTTCAGTTGCTCAGTCGTGTCCAACTCTGCAATCCTATAAATCACAGCACACCAGGCCTCCCTGTTCATCACCATCTCGCAGAGTTCACTCAGACTCATGTCCATTGATACCCCAATAAAAATAGATAAATTTTAAAAAGGAATTAGTGCAATCCCAATGCAGATATTGGGTTTCCCTGGTGGCTCAGCTGGTAATGAATCCGCCTATAATGCGAGAGACCTGGGTTCAAATCCTGGGTTGGGAAGATCCCCTGGAGAAAGGAATGGCTACCCACTCCAGTATTCTGGCCTGAAGAATTTCATGGACTGTATAATTCAGGGGTCAAAAAGAGTTGAACACAACTGAGTGACTTTCACTTTGGACTTCCTTGGTGGCAGTGCAGGAGACCCAGGTTCGATACCTGGGCCAGGAAGATCTCCTGGAGAAGGAAATGGCTACCCACTCCAGTATTCTTGCCTGGAAAATCCCATGGATGGAGGAGCCTGGCAGGCAACAGTCCATGGGGTCACAAAGAGTCAGGCACAACTGAGCAACTTCACTTTCAATGCATACATTCTCATAAAGTACTAACCATAACAAATGATAATAATAATAACGATTCACACAAAATTAGGCTTTTTAATTTTTAAATTACTTACATCTTTGTCAAACACTTTTACCTTCTGTTAGTGATGATTTTTGCACGGGAATTTTCCTAGCGTGACATTCAACTTAGAGTCTCCACCAACAACGTGACAGCCTCTAGGCCCACAGAGGATTCATTTTAAGTAGTTCACTGTCCCCCATCACTTCCTCCACTACATAATTCTACCATCTGTCCTCCCGTATCTTCTTAATCAGAATAGCCTAATAGGCAGTCCTGGATCCAGCGATTTTTTAAACCAAGAGAATATAGAGTGAGAGCCAGATGGTAAATTTGAACATATCTAGGACAATCACTTTATTTAGCTACAAAAACAAACAAAATTAAACAGTCGTTTCTCTCTTTTATCCATTGGCTTCCCTGGCAAGACAAGTCCTTGAACTTTTTTAGATGACACAAAATTTCTATCTACTCATCAGATACCACATATCATTTTAAACCATGGCACACGAAAGAAAGAGTGTATTTTGGGTGCGTCATTTTAAAGTCTCAGTCGTTGTATGGTTGCCTTCGATTGCCTATCTTTTATGTGATTTTTAAGCTGAAGGGCAGATATTTTTAAAAGGTGAATATTTGAAGGGAATTTCGTGTGCACTAAGGGAAACAGAGATGGACAAAGTGTGATTACCTCTCTCCCCCAACGAAAATGATGTAAATGATTAAGTCAAAGAATTTCCTCCTTGCTGAAGTTTGTGTGCCATTTTGCAAGCATTCCATAGACATGAAGGTAATGAAGTGTGCTCCCAGAGAGGCCCTTTTCTGATGTTAGAGCCTGTTTTGCCCCTTTGTAATCTAGAGCCTAGTGTATTAATTAACTAGACCTAACAGATTCCTTTTTCAATTGAAAATTTGTCCTCCAATGACTCGATCAATCTGATACCACTAACTAAAAACCATTATGGTCCCAAAGATTTTCTTCTGAGAAAGAAATGAATAACATAATGCTTCTACACATCATCCAGATATGTCAATTTCTTTTTTTCCAAATTGCACACTTTTCTAGGAGTTTGTAAAAACGTGGTCCACAGAAGGGAATGGCAAGCCACCTCAGTATTCTTGCCTTGAGAACCCCATGAACAGTATGAAAAGGCAAAATGATAGGATACCAAAAGAGGAACTCCCCAGGCCATTAGGTGCCCAATATGCTACTGGAGATCAGTGGAGAAATAACTCCAGAAATAATGAAGGGATGGAGCCAAAGCAAAAACAATACCCAGTTATGCATGTGACTGGTGATAGAAGTAAGATCCGATGCTGTAAAGAGCAATATTGCATAGGAACCTGGACTGTCAGGTCCATGAATCAAGGCAAATCGGAAGTGGTCAAACAAGAGATGGCAAGGGTGAACGTCGACATTCTAGGAATCAGCGAACTAAAATGGACTGGAAAGGGTGAATTTAACTCAGATGACCATTATATCTACTACTGTGGGTAGAAATCCCTCAGAAGAAATGGAGTAGCCATCATGGTCAACAAGAGAGTCCGAAATGCAGTACTTGGATGCAATCTCAAAAATGACAGAATGATCTCTGTTCGTCTCCAAGGCAAACCATTCAATATCACAATTTTCCAAGTCTATGCCCCAAACAGTAATGCTGAAGAAGCTGAAGTTGAACGGTTTTATGAAGACCTACAAGACCTTTTAGAACTAACACCCAAAAAAGATGTCCTTTTCATTATAGGGGACTGGAATGCAAAAGTAGGAAGTCAAGAAACACCTGGAGGCAAATTTGGCTTTGGAATGCTGAACAAAGCAGGGCAAAGACTAATAGAGTTTTGCCAAGAAAATGTACTGGTCATAGCAAACACCCTCTTCCAACAACACAAGAGAAGACTCTACACATGGACATCACCAGATGGTCAACACCGAAATCAGATTGATTATCTTCTGTGCAGCCAAAGACGGAGAAGCTCTATACAGTCAACAAAAACAAGACCAGGAGCTGACTGTGGCTCAGTTCATGAACTCCTATTACCAAATACAGACTCATATTGAAGAAAGTAGGGGAAACCACTAGACCATTCAGGTATGACCTAAATCAAATCCCTTATGATTATACAGTGGAAGTGAGAAATAGATTTAAGGGACTAGATCTCATAGACAGAGTGCCTGATGAACTATGGAATGAGGTTCGTGACATTGTACAGGAGACAGGGATCAAGACCATCCCCATGGAAACGAAATGCAAAAAAACCCAAAATGGCTGTCTGAAGAGGCCTTACAAATAGCTGTGAAAAGAAGAGAGGCAAAAAGCAAAGGAAAAAAGGAAAGATATAAACATCTGAATGCAGAGTTTCAAAGAATAGCAAGGAGAGATCAGAAAGCCTTCTTCAGTGATCAATGCAAAGAAATAGAGGAAAACAACAGAGTGGGAAAGACTAGAGATCATTTCAAGAAAATTAGAGATATCAAGGGAACATTTCATGCAAAGATGGGCTCAATAAAGGACAGAAATGGCCTGGACCTAACAGAAGCAGAAGATATTAAGAAGAGGTGGCAAGAATACACGGAAGAACTGTACAGAAGAGATCTTCATGACCTAGATAATCATGATGATGTGATCACTAATCTAGAGCCAGACATCTTGGAATGAGAAGTCAAGTGGGCCTTAGGAAGCATCACTACGAACAAAGCTAGTGGAGGTGATGGAGTTCCAGTGGAGCTGTTTCAAATCCTGAAAGATGATGCTGTGAAAGTGCTGCACTCAATATGCCAGCAAATTTGGAAAACTCAGCAGTGGCCACAGGACTAGAAAAGATCCATTTTCATTCCAATCCCAAAGAAAGGCAATGCCAAGAATGCTCAAACTACTGCACAATTGCACTCATCTCACACACTAGTAAAGTAATGCTCAAAATTCTCCAAGCCAGGCTTCAGCAATACGTGAACCGTGAACTCCCTGATGTTCAAGCTGGTTTTAGAAAAGGCAGAGGCACCAGAGATCAAATTGCCAGCATCCGCTAGATCATGGAAAAAGCAAGAGAGTTCCAGAAAAACATCTATTTCTGCTTCATTGATTATGCCAAAGGCTTTGACTGTGTGAATCACAATAAACTTTGGAAAATTCTGAGAGAGATGGGAATACCAGACCACCTGACCTGCCTCCTGAGAAATCTGTATGCAGGTCAGGAAACAACAGTTAGAACTGGACATGGAACAACAGACTGGTTCCAAATAGGAAAAGGAGTCCGTCAAGGCAGTATATTGTCACCCTGCTTATTTAAATTCTATGCAGAGTACATCATGAGTAATACTGGACTGGAAGAAACACAAGCTGGAATTTGGATTGCCGGGAGAAATATCAATCACCTCAGATAAGCAGATGACACCACCCTTATGGCAGAAAGTGAAGAGGAACTAGAAAGCCTCTTGATGAAAGTGAAAGAGGAGAGTGAAACAGCTGGCTTAAAGCTCAACATTCAGAAAACGAAGATCATGGCATCTGGTCCCATCACTTCATGGGAAATAGATAGGGAAACAGTGGAAACAGTGTCAGACTTTACTTTTTTGGGCTCCAAAACCACTGCAGATGGTGATTCCAGCCATAAAATTAAAAGACATTTAGTCTTTGGAAGAAAAGTTATGACCAACCTAGATAGTATATTCAAAAGCAGAGACATTACTTTGCTGACCAAGGTCCATCTAGTCAAGGCTATGGTTTTTCCTGTGGTCATATATGGATGTGAGAGTTGGACTATGAAGAAGGCTGAGTGCCGAAGAACTGATGCTTTTGAGCTGTGGTGCTGGAGAAGACTCTTGAGAGTCCCTTGGACTGCAAGGAGATCCAACCAGTCCATTCTGAAGGAGATCAACCTTGGGATTTCTTTGGAAAGAATGATGTTAAAGCTGAAACTCTAGTACTTCGGCCACCTCATGAGACGAGCTGACTCATTGGAAAAGACTCTGATGCTGCGAGGTATTGGGGGCAAGAGGAAAAGGGGATGACAGAAGATGAGATGGCTGGAGGGCATCACGGACTCGATGGATGTGAGTCTGAGTGAACTTTGAGAGATGGTGATGGACAGGGAGGCCTAGCGTGCTGTGATTCATGGGGTCGAGAAGAGTAGGACACGACTGAGAGACTGCAGTGAACTGATCAAGCAAACTGTAGCAGAGACATTACTTTGAGGTAATAGATCAATCATCTTAGTCTTTTTTGAGTCACCTTGGTTTTTAATGCCATTGAAATAATGTAGGCCTTTAGGCTATTTCCACTGAGTCACCAAACTATCTTTTATAAATAATTATTAAGAAGTTTGGGCTTTCCTGGTGGCTCAGTGGTAAAGAATCTACTCGCCAATGCCGGAGACTCGGGTTCTATCCCCAGGTAGGGAAGATTCCCTGGAAGGGGAAATAGCAACCCACCCCAGTATTCTTGCTGGGAAAATATCATAGTCAGAGGATCCCGCAGACTATGGTTCATAGGGTCACAAAAGAGTCAGATATGACTTAGTGACTAAGTAACAACAAATTAAGAATTTGGGAATTTTTTCTCACCTGATTGTCAAATGTCTTCCTTCTTCTCTTAACACTGTATCTCCATGTAACATCTGAGACAACAATGTTTTCACATTAATAAAACTTTTTATCAGACATCCTTTTTTTTTTTTAACCTTAAAGAAATGCCTTCCTCAAGAAAGGGCAGTAGGAATCTCCTTTTCTGAAGATATAAACATTAAAACATTCCATATTCTACTTTGGAATTCAGTCACGTTAAGAAGGATTTCTTACTTAGGGAAGTATTTTTCCCCATATAAAATTTGCTAATATAAGGACTTCCCTGGTGGTCCAGTGATTAAGAATCTGCCTTGCAATGCAGGAGGTGTGGATTGCATCCCTGATGGGGGAGCTAAGATCCCACACGCCATGGAACGACTAAGCCTGAGCACCGCAACTACGGAGTCCGTGTGCTAAACTTGCTAATGTATTCCAGATGTGTATCCATGAACCCTCCAGCTTTTGGCCCACAACTGAGAGGCGACTTGCTTTAGCTCTGTTTGAGATGGGTATTATTCCAGCTTATTGAAACAGAAGAGACAGAATGCCAGCTTGCTTTCCGCTTGTATGCTATGTGTAGCAATCAAAGAAGCAGTTACACAAGGCGTATGAATTCTTTTCAGCTTAAGACATGCAGTTCACACGTCTCCCTGTCTGAGGCACAGCGGTGTGGAACAAAGACTGGGTACCTCAGGTGATTTTACAACGTACCCTACCAGCTCTCCAAGTGTGGCAAGCACCAAGTTTTTGGTGAGCGGTTTAAAGTCGATCTGTTCTCAGTACGAATGAATACATTTCCTTTGAGAACTTGTCTGCACTGACTAGCAGTGTCTTTGGGTCTAGGAAAGCAATCATCCAGAGAAGAAAATTTTGTTTTTCACTCATACATAGTGCTTTTCTGAGATTTATGTTTCTTTTTTTATCAAGTGCTTTGAGTAGATAGAACTAATTTTTTATTTTATTTTTTTACACACATTTGGTTAGAAAAATATTTTGTTCTTCACATGTCAGTTGGACTTGCTTTTGTGAAAAAAACAAAAACAAAAAGCTGTTTGCATTCATGTTAAGTCACTTCAGTTGTGTCCGATTCTTTGCGACCCCATCGACTGAAGCCCCAACTCCTCTGTCCATGGGTTTCTCCAGGCAAGAATACTGGAGTGGCTTGCCATTCCCTTCTCTGGAGGATCTTCCTGACCCAGGGATTGAAGCCAGCTCTCTCACGTTGCAGGCGAATTCTTCACCATCTGAGCTATTATAACGTATGACTGCATCGTACATTTCATGCTACATCAAGGTTATCCAAACACCTAGAGAAAATTCCACTTCGTTGTAAGTAAAAAAGCAAGCTATCCTACAATCAGTTCTACAGCATTAAATATCTGTTGCTTTAGGGGTGTTTCTCACTTTTTAAATGAAAATGCCTAATAAAGACACTTGTATATTTTCATTTACCATTTATTGCCGATGACTCAGAACTCTCTTCTCCTAAAATGTCTTTGGTTATGGGAGGGAAACGCTGGCTGCTCTGTCTCTGTTGTTCCCTAAAGCAAACGAGTCCTTTATTTATATCACTAACCCACTTCCATCTCTAATTGTTCTGCGTGTAATAGACACATTGTCTTGTCCTTTTCATGTTTTGCGTGGTAAGTATGGCATTGCTTAAAGGACTTAGGCACCTGGAATTCTGTTCTTTAGGAGGAAAATTAAAAAGAGAGATAAATAGGAAAGGAAAAAAGCTAGCCCAAGAAGTGTTTAAAGCTCCAGGGGGGAGGGGAAAAAAAAGAGGTGACAAAATAGAGCTCAGTGAAAAAATATGTTTAATGCGTGTTGACACAAGGAGTGAAATGGACATTCGAGGAAAACAAAATTGCAGGGAAGTGAAGACCCTTTCAGGGCAAGGGTGCGGAGAGTTTCAGGATCCCTAAGCCACCTGCCTGAGAACCTACAGGGTCCAGGGCCCCAGCTTGCCTGCTGACTCAGAGGAGCTCAGAAGAGACTCAGAAATTTGCATACCCATCACTTCCCACGTGATTCATATACACGATGGGGCCTGAGAGCTGCTTATATATTCAGTCTAGAGCGCTGCAAAGTAACACCAGGCCGACCCCCGCCTCTCTGGATGGCCTTTAGTTCCACAAATAATGAAACCTAATATCTCTCTCCCTTACCCCTCCCACTGCTGTGAAGGGCAAAATTCTGTCATAAAACATGAGAGAGAACTCAGCATCTTTCATGCCTCCCCTCCACGCCTCGGACAGCCTCTTCCCTCCCAATTCCCCAAAGAACACCCAGAAGTTTTTTTGAAAAATAAAAATGAGATCCTCTTACTTCCCTGCCTAGACCCCTCCGGTAGCTTCCTGAAACACTGAGAACAAGATCCAGTACATCTGCCAAAGAACACAGGACCAAACCTCTGCCCACCTCCCGGTTCCAGCCTCATTTCACACCATTCTCCCCTTAACTTTTGCTCATCAGTTTCCAGCCACAGATGCCTTCTCTCAGAACCCCAGGAAACCTATTTCTCCCCAAGGACTTTTGAGCTTGTCACTGAGTGCTCGAAACTTGAGAGGGAGAATACAGTCAAAAAAGAGCTGTATTCTTCTCCAGACACTGAGCTGAGATCTGCAGCTCCCTTCACATTAAAACAATGCCAGACAGAGCTCTTAGCTTTCTGTTGTTCAGTTGCTGAGTTATGTCTGATTCTTTGTGATCCCATGGACTGCAGCACGCCAGGCTCCTCTGTCCACAAGATTTCCCAGGCAAGATACTGGAGTGGGTTGCCATTTCCTCCTCCAGAGGTTCTTCCCAGCCCAGGGATCAAACCCATGGGAACGAGTCTCCTGCACTGGTGGGTGGATGCTTTACCACTAAGCCACCAGGAAAGCCATTTTCCAAATAAAGAGTGTGTCTCACTGCCTTGTCATCTGCTCCTCTGCAGAAATCAGTCCTTCCCCTTCATTCACCACTCCATCCCAACTTGATCTCATCTCCTCCCCTGCAGCGGCATCTGGCCTCTCTTGTTGGGGACAGTGGGGAGGAATTTGCGGGAAGGATGCGATGACTGGTTTACAGAACTGTGTGGTCCTAGCTTGATTTGTCTCTGGCTTTCAAATACCCTCCATCAAGGCTGACACTCAAGTGTTCACTCTTCCTTGCAGGCTCAACGTACATTCTTCAGAGACACCCCCATCGCTGCCCACCACAGGGACTTCCTTACAGCTCTGCTCCCTGATGTGAGCCAGGCATTCCTTTTTGGTTGTTGTCTTTTTTTATTCTCTCTTTTTTAAATTGGAAGATAATTGCTTTACAATGCTGTGCAGTCTCTGCAGAACCACAAAGCAGATCAGTCATAATTATATATGTGTGTGTGTGTGTGTATATATATATATATATATATATATATATAGCCTTTCCCTCTTGAGTCTACCCCCTCTCCCACCTTACCCCTCTGGGTCATCACAGAGCACCAGGTTAGGCTCCCTGTGATGTGCAGCAGCTCCCGCAGGTTATCTATTTTACTCATGACAGCGTATGGATGTCAATGCTACTTTCCAACTTTCCTACCCTTTCCTTCCCTCGCTGTGTCCACAAGCCATGCATTCTTGGAGCAGCCGGCTATTCAGACCTGTGTCCCCCGCTCCCTGATCCCATGCACCCCGTTGGGATCCTTCTTGTCACAGGCAAGCACATAGGCAGCCTGTGGGTGGAGGTCCTCCCAGACCTGTCCCACCCTGGTACCACACTCAGCTGCCCTGGGTTGCCCTGCTCCCTCCCCTTTGACTCTGCCAAGGTCAGTTTCTTCCCTAGCCAGCTTCCTATCTTCAAACTTTTCCAGCCAAAACTTGGGCAATCCATTCTTCACACCCGAATCCCAGATTCTCCAGGAACTTCCATTACTTTTCCCTGATGGGAAGCTGATCTCTGCACTTCCATAAGCAAGTTCTGAAAGAGGGAATATAATTTCAGTTTTCCTTGCTTGCAAACACCCGTGTCCCCACTCTACCCTCACAAATTCAATTGCTGCCTCTTGCATGTGAGTTAGAGGAAGGACCCTTTTACCCACGGAGAAAGAGAAAGGAAGTACCGCTGCATTTTCTTCCCTGCAAATAGCACTTCAGAGCCTGCGGCACTCAACGACTTGAGCAATTTCTCATACAAGCTGCTTGTATGAGGGACTCATGCACCCCCTAGCAAGTATGGTGGGGGATTTTCTACTACCTGACTTTATAACCCAAGGAGATGTTATCACCCACTACTCTGAGCTTTGAGAATTTAGTCATCCTATAAAGAAAACCCGAGGCTATTCTGTTCTGATTGCTTTTGTTATCCATTTGTGGATAACAAACTTTCCCCCAAAGTGGTAACTCATAGCGGCATGTTATTCGTTTCTGCAATTCTATGGCTGACTGACCTCAGCTAGGTGGTTCTTCTCTTCTGTGTCAATTGTGTCCGTATTCACTTGGTTGCATTCAACTGGGTTGGGCTGGAAAGCTGATGAAGTCTTCACCCAGATGGTGCTCAGGGTAGCCCCTCTTTGTAGTCTGGGCTTCCAGACACCATGGCAAGTTCAGAGTAGTTGAACTTTGTAAAAAAAAAAAAAAAAAAGCAGCTGGCTTCAAAGAGGGAAAGCAAAAGCTACCAAGCTTATTGAAAAATAGGCTTGGAATGGGTGACCCTGAGGGCGGTAGCCCACCAGGCTCCTCTGTCCATGGGATTCTCCAGGCAAGAATGCTGGAGTGAGTTGCCATTTCCTTCTCCAGAGGATCTTCCTGACCCAGGGATCGAACTTGCGTCTCTTGCACTGGCAGGTGGACTCTTTACTACTAGTGCCACCTGGAATGGGCACATCTTTGCATCCACCAGTGAAGGATAGGAAGATTGCCTCTGGATAGTAGGAGGGGCTTGCCCATAGGAAGGGAAGGAATTGACAGAAGCCATCTCTGGAGACTGTTCCTCATACTGACCTCTCTCCTGGAATATTATTTCCAAAGATCTTAACATGGTCACTGGCTTCCTTCTCAGCATTCAGGTCTCAGCTCAAATGGCATCGCTTGCAAATGCAAGAGACACAGGGACATAGGTTTGATCCTTGGGTCAGAAGGATCTCCTGGAGTAAGAAATGGCATCTCACTTCAGTATTCTTGCCTGGAAAATTTCATGGACAGGGGAGCCTGGCTGGCTAAAGTCCATGGAGTCTCAAAGAGTCAGACACAACTGAGCATGTGTGTGCGTGCTAAGTTGTTACAGTCGTGTCGGACTTTGTGACCCCATGGACTATAGCCCACCAGGCTCCTCTGTCCGTGGATCCTCCAAGCAAGAATCCTGGAGTGAATTTCCATGCCTTCCTCCAGGGGAACTTCCCACCCTAGGAATCAAACCCAAGTCTCTTATGTCTCTTGAGTATCTCCTGCATTGACGGGGGTTCTTTACCACTAGCACTATCAGGGAAGCCCACATCTGAGCACATCATCAAGACCATTACCAACTCTACTCATTTCACATAAACCTACAGTCGCTCTGCATTTACCTTCTTCATTTCATTTCATTGTTTTTGTTTATTGTATATTGCCATTGTTTACTATATATTGCTTATTTATTTGTATTAATATACTCTTTTCTTAACCTCCCACTCCCCATCATAACAAAAACTCCCAGAGAGAGAGGAGCTTGGCTTCCTTATTCTCTCAGTCTTTTCATCATCTAAAAAAGAGAAAGGACTCACTAACTCTTTGTGAATAAATTAACACCTAGCTCAGCTCTACCATGTTCAAAGCCAGCTCTCAATAACAGTGGTTGATGGATGCGAATGTCTTTATATCTACCCAAGATTTCCCAGGGGAGTAGCATTTTAGAACATTTTTTTAAATTTTCTGGAACAGTAGAGACAATTTCTCAAAGTTTGATACAAAATCAGTATTCTGATTCCAATAACACTTTGGATTTCTTCTGGATAAAATGACCTCAGGTTTAATACAACTTCTTAATTTCAATAAATGGCTAAACAGAATTTTATTTTCCCTGAGCAAAGTCAAAGGAAAATATTAATGTTACCTCTTTGATTTTCCTTCTCATAATATTTTCATGTTGTTGTAAATCAACATCATTATGAAGCCATTCGTTAGGGTGGAAACCTGCAGTTATTATGCCATTATTTTTATTAGGATAATAGCTAAATGTCCTGAGCACTTGCTTTTTTCCAGGAACTGTGCTGAGTGTACCACACAAACCAGCTCTTGGGTTTTCTAAACATACTGGCTGAAAGGGTCTTCTGCTGTCTTTGTGGCAGGTGTCTATAAGCTTCAGGAACATGCTGTTAACAAATACACCACCATTTGAACAACTGCTCTGCAAACTCTACAAGACAGAGGTATTTTGATATATTACTTTTTTTATTACAGCATAGTTGCTGTACTATATTATGTGTTACAGGTGTAAAATATAGTGATTCAGTTTTTAAAGTTATTTTAAGATAACTTTAAAATAACTGCATAGTTATAAAATATTGGCTATAATCCCACTTACAGTTATTATAAAATATTGGCTGTATTTCCCACGCCTATTCATCTGCTGATAAACACTTAGGTTGCTTCCGTATCTTGACATTTATAAATACTGGTGCTATAACATTGGAGTGTATGTATCTTTTTGAATTCATGTTTTTGCTTTTGTCAGGTATACACGAAGGAGTGGAATTGCGGGGGAAGTAAGTAGTTCTGCTTTCAGTTTTTTGAGAAACCTCCATATTGTTTTCCACAGAGGTTTTGCCAATTTATATCTTACCAACTGTGTGTGAGAGTTCTTATTTCTGCATATTCTTGCCAATATTTGTGTTCTTTTTGGTGATAGTCATTCTGATGGGTGTGAGATGGTATCAAATTGTGGTTTTGTCTGCATTTCCCTGATGATTAGTGATGCTGAGCTTCTTTTCATGTGCCTCCTGGCCATCTGCATTTTCTCTTTGGAAAAATGTTTGTTTAGTTATTCTGCCCACTTTTTAATTGCATTGTTTGTCTCTTTTGATGTTAAGTTGTGTGAGTAGTTTATATAGGCTGGATATTAATCCTTTATTAATCATATCATTTGCAAATATTTTTTCTTATTCAGTGGTTGTCTTTTCATTTTGTCAATGATTTCCTTTGCTGTGCAAAAGTTTTAAGTTATGAAATCTCCCTTGTTTATTTTTGGTTTTATATATTTTAAGAGTGGTTACACCTACGACTGACTTCACTTTCACTTTTCACTTTCATTCATTGGAGGAGGAAATGGCAACCCGATCCAATGTTCTTGCCTGGAGAATTCCAGGGATGGGGGAGCCTGGTGGGCTGCTGTCTGTGGGGTCACACAGAGTCAGACAAGACTGAATTGACTTAGCAGCAGCAGCAGCAGCAACACCTACCCAACTGAAGATATATCCAACTAAATGCAGAGTCCCAGAGAACAGCAAGGAGAGATAAGGCCTTCTTCAGTAAACAATGCAAAGACATAGAGGAAAACAATAGAATGGGAAAGACTAGAGATTCTCTTCAAGAAAATTGGAGATACCACAGGAACATTTAATGCAAGGATGAGCATGATAAAGAACAGAAATGGTAAAGACTTAACAGAGGTGGAAGAGATTAAGAAGAGGTGGCAAGAATACACAGAACAGTACAAAAAAAAGGACTAGATAACCACGATGGTGTGATCATTCATCTCAAGCCAGACATCTGGAGTGTGAAGTCAAGTGGGCCTTAGGAAGTATGACTACCAATAATGCCAGTGGAGAGATGGAATTCCAGCTGAGCTATTTCAAATCCTAAAAAATGATGCTGTGAAAGTGCTGCACTCAATATGCCAGCACATTTGGAAAACTCAGCAGTGGCCACAGGACTGGAAAAGGTCAGTTTTCATTCCAATCCCAAAGAAAGGTAATGCCAAAGAATGTTCAAACTACTGCCACACACTTAAACTCATTTCTCACACTAACAAAGCTCAAAATTCTCTAAGCTAGGCCTTAACAGTATGTGAAATGAGAATTTTCATATGTACAAGCTGGGTTTGGAAAAGGCAGAGGAACCAGAAATCAAATTGCCAACACTTGGTGGATCATAGAGAAAGAAAGAGAATTCCAGAAAAACATCTACTTCTGCTTCATTGATTATGCCAAAGCCTTCGACTGTGTAGATCACAAAAAATTGTGGAAAATTCTTAAAGAGAGGGAAATACCAGACCATCTTACTTGTCTCCCAAGAAACGTGTACGCAGGTCAAGCAGCAACAGTTAGAAGTGAACATGGAACAACGGACTGGTTCCAAATTGGGAAAGGTGTACACCAAGGCTGTATAGTGTCACTCTGCTCATTTAACTTCTATACAAAATGCATCATGCGAAATGCTGGGCTGGATGAATCTCAAGCTGGAATAAAGATTGGCAGAAGAAATATCAACAGCATCAGATATGCAGAAGATAGATACCATTCTAATGGCAGAAAGCAAGGAGGAACTAAAGAGCCTCTTGATGAGGGTGAAGGAGGAGGGTGAAAAAGCTGTTTTAAAACTCAACATTCAAAAAAACAAAGGTGATGGCATTCAGTCCGATCACTTCATGGGAACTAGATGGGAAAAAGTAGAAGCAGTGACGGACTTTCTCTTCTTGGGCTCCAAAATCACTGTGGATTGTGACTGCAGCCAAGAAATTAGAAGACACTCACTTCTTGGAAGGAAGGCTATGACAAACCTAGACAACATATTAAAAAGCAGAGACATCACTTTGCTGACAAAAGTCCCTATAGTCCAAGCTATGTTTTTTCCAGTAGCCGTGTACAGAGAGCTGGACCATGCTGAGCACCAAAGAACTGATGCTTTCGAATACTCCCAGATGTTCAAGCTAGATTTAGAAAAGGCAGAGGAACCAGAGATCAAATTGCCAGTATCCACTGGGTCATAAAAAAAGCAACAGCAGCAGCAGTGACAAAAATAATTCATGCCTATTGTTAACAACTCAGATTATACGGAAGGGAATAACAGACACGTGACAGCTTTCCTCACCGCTGGGCTCACAAGCCACTGCAGAGGCAAACACTCTTGGCTTTGGTTCATGTCCTTTCACAACTTTTCACCCGGGCAGCAGTGCCCACACACAGCGCCCTCCTCACGGCTCTAGTGTTAATTCAGTCAGCCACCTACTGAAGGATACTTTGGTTTTTCCAACTTCCTGCTACATTTCATTCAAGTGAATGAAATACAGATTCTTATAAGTGGACCAAATGGCATGTGCTTTTAATTAATGACAGATGTTCCTAAAGGGATAAACTCACATGTATTCATTCTCCTGCTAACAACACCCATTTACATGACCAATATTTGATTTCTGCCAATCTGGTAAGCAAAAAAATGATACTGTTTAAACTAATATTTCTATGATTAAAAAGAAGTTCTAGGTGGCTTAGCGGTAAAGAGTCTGCCTGCCAACCCAGGAGACACAGGAGATGCAGGTTCAATCCCTGGGTCAGGAAGATCCTCTGGAGAAGGAAATGATAACCCACTCCAGTATTTCTGTCTAGAAAAATTCCGTGGACAGAAGAGCCTGGTGGGCTACAGTCCACGGGGCTGCAGAGTCAGACACAACTGAGCATGCCTGCAAGCATGTTTCATATTAAAAATGGCATCTGATTGACAGATGAAATGATGTATCTGGGATTTGTTTTAAAATACCTTCACGGGGGGGAAGTCAGGGAAGGTCACTGAAACAGTAAAGGCTGGGCAAGCAGGGTTCCTTATGGGATTCTTACTTCTGTGTTTGTGAGTTTATGTGAAGGGATTCCCAGGAGGCTCTGTGGTAAAAATCTGCCTTCCAATGCAGGAGACGTGAGTTCGATCCCTGGGTCAGGAAATCCCCTGGAGTAGCAAATGGCAACTCACTCCAGTATTCTTGCCTGGGAAACTCCATGGACAGAGGAGTTCTGGCGGGCAACAGTCCACGGGGTTGCAAAGAGCTGGATACAAGTAAGCAACTGAGCATGTACACAGCCCGTGACTAAACAGCCCCATAACCAAAAGTGAACACACACGCAGAACGAATCCAGCCACGTGTGCTTTCTCCTGGCGGTTTTAGAGACTCTCTTTAGAAGAGGAAGCGGCTAACCAGGGCAGGGTCTGGCTTACCAGAACTGAGATTCTCTTTAAAGACGGCTGTTCCGTCGCCACGCACACTCAGCAGCGGGGAGTCCAGCATGGAGAGGAGCTCCCCAACATTGGCTTGCTGGGCCATTGTCTGACACGAATGTGCTCTGCTGCTTCAGGACGCGCATTCAAGACTTTGAAGGCTCTTCATTGGTGCCAGGACCAGACTGAAAGATAGAAGAGGAATGCTGTGATAAAATGGCCCCATTTCCCCACAGAAACCTACCTGCCAGACAGTCTGAGCATGCTTTCAAAGCAGTTGTTTGTCCCGAACACTGTTGATAAAAAGAAGCTAAGGTGTGTGAATAATGGTGTTCTCGACAAATTTATGAAGAGGAGTTCTAGGCAATGCAACAGACAAACCTAATTATTTAAAAAAAAAAAAAAAACAGTTGGAATCATCCCAGCAACTTAGTAACAGGACTAAATTGAAGTTTTATTAGTTTTATTAATTACTGCCGATTCTACCTTGGGTTTAGGCTTCAAATCACTGATCCAAAGAGTAGATGAACCATTCCCAGAAGAACTGAAAGAATGCTATCTTCTTGATAACCCCATCAGTGTCTAGAAGACAGCATGGCCAGTTAGGTCACAAGTGTATGAGTTCGAAACCTGATTTCAACCTGGGATGGTTCCTCTGTTTTCAGTTTATGCCCTTCATTCCAGACACCGATCCCACACTCCAAGGCTGCTGGTTACAGCAAAGTGGGTATGAATGAACAGGGGCATCAGGGCAAACCCTGCACCTTCAAATACTCAGTCCTTCATAGCAGCAGAGCAGTAACTTTATATAAAAAAGCAGCTCAATCTCCATGAGTCACTAGACAAACTTAAAACCATTCATTTTTCCCCACTATGGTTTTTAAAGCTCTATTTGTAAAAACAGCTACCATGTCTTAAACAGGCACTGCAAACTCTTCACAAATAACATCAAATATACTCCATATATAACTATAGTATGATTGGTTATTTTATCCCCCGTTTTACAGGGAGAGGAACAGAGGTCAAGCTATTTGCTTAGTGTCACAAAGCTGCTGCTGCTGCTAAGTCGCTTCAGTCATGTCTGACTCTGTGCGACCCCACAGACGGCAGCCCACCAGGCTCCCCCGTCCCTGGGATTCTCCAGGCAAGAACACTGGAGTGGGTTGCCATTTCCTTCTCCAATGCATGAAAGTGAAAAGTCAAAGTGAAGACTCTCAATCGTATCCAACTCTTAGTGACCCCATGGACTGCAGCCTAGCAGGCTCCTCCGTCCATGGGATTTTCCAGGCAAGAGTACTGGAGTGGGATGCCATTGCCTTCTCCACAAAGCTAGCAGGAGGCAAACCGGGGAGAACTGAAATTTGACCCCAAATGTACTTCATTCAAAGCCCTAAGTCCATAAACATGACATTAAGCTAACTCGTGGTTGTGATCACTACAGTGACTGTGAGGCAGGTGGATATTATCTTTATTTTACAAATCAGAGTATGATATTCAAAAAGGATAAACAATTCTGCCAAGGACCCACAGTAAAGCAGAACTTAGATGGCTCAGCTCTCAGATCAACAACTGTATATGTCACTTGCAGCCACATTAAAATATACTCTTAATTTGTATTTGCTTGTCTTTGAGTAAGCTAGAGTAACGTTCTGGAACTGGCGGTCCAGTGACTAAGACTCTGTGCTCCTAGTGCAGGGGGTCTAGGTTTAATCACTGGTCAGGGAACCAGACACCACATGCCACAACTACAGAGCCTGCGTGCTGCAACTAAGACCCAGAGTGGCCGACTACATATTAATACATAAATAAAAATACACACTGAAAAAAGGGAACAGTTCTCAGGCTTCAGTATGTATTAAAATCACCTGAGACCTAACTTTCTGGACCCATTTTGGAACTGAATTGTGGACTCGGGAATCTTCATTTTAATAAGCACTCCAGAATAATTCTTTTAAGGGTAAATAAGCCCCATTTGAGGAACACCACACAAAGGAAAAACTCTGCTAATGAAGAGTTAAGTTCCTCCTACTAGAATGCCAAATTTGAAGTAGCAATGACCCCCTGAAATTGGTGAGTATTAACTTATTATTATCTATGCTCTTGTTTAATTACAACCTGGAGATATTCAGTGATTTTTCTTTTGTTGAATCAGAAATTCACTAGTCAGAAAGATCAATTAAAACATATAAATGAATTTTTGATAGCAAATCTTGATACAGAAAGCATGCTGTATGATACAAATATGATGCAAATTTATATTTACATAAGTATAAATCCAACAGGTAAATCAAAAGGAAGTCATTTCAAAGGACTCAGAAATGTGAGACCATAATCAGTAAGATTTCACTGTAAAAGTTGAAAGTTGAAAATAGAAACAAATTTCACCTTATTGTAAGTTGGATTATATTAAACTCACAAGCGAAGACAATACCAACCTGTCAGGGTTTACTGTTCATCGAAAGGATTAAATGAGATAACCTATATCACACAGTTAAGCACAGTACCTGGCACACACTCACTCACTCACTGAGAGGTTCTCACATATCACCATTACGAATACTGGTGAAAATCTTTGGGTCACCACTTTCAAAATGACTTTAACAGCACATTTATCTAGCTGATCCCCACACTGATTTCTACTTCAGGTAACTCACAAATGATTCTTGGAGGTGTTCTGCCCCTAAGTTCGGTTCTGTGCCAGTAGAGCAGATACTTGCCGTGTCCTGGCTAGTGAGGTTCCCGAGTCTGTCTTCTGTGCGCTCAGAAGACAGTCGCATCGGAGCTGCTCCTGCAAGTGCTGCAGCCCAGAGTGAAGCCAGAGACAAAGATGGCGCCCATCCAGTCAACTTGGCGGCACTCAGGGCTGACCGACACGGACCACCTCACTTGTTTTTCAGGTTGTAATTTAGGTAAAAGTCTGGTTTCTGGAGGCTACTCTTTCCAAGTGCTTTACAGAAAGCAAAAATAATGTTTTAATCTAAAACACACTCATACATTTTTTTTGGCAACAACCTTTTGTTGCTTGTCTTCTCAGTTCTAAAATTCTACCTTTCAATCATATTTTTCTTATCCCCACGAAAAATATAAATCATGGGTTTTTTGTGGGATTTTTCATTTAAGTGCCTTAAGTTCAAGGATTTTTGACATTCTAAAAAGCACTCTCGGGAGTTCAATCGTAAGCCTTTGGAATTAGTTCCATGACCAGAATCTCTCCCTTTTTTAAACTTACTCAAATATTTGGTTAAGTGCAGGGTGCTAAGTAGGGAAGAAAGACTTAGCATGTGCCATGAAGAACTAGACATACGTGAGCAGAAATGGCCAAGGTTCAGCAAGTACACAAGGAAGGGAAGGGAGCAGCTCCAGCTGGATGTGGTGGGAGTGGGTGAGTTGCACATGTTAAACACACTTTACAGCCTAGAGGAGACAAGGGAAAAGCCACTGAGAGGTTAGCACCACAGGCTCATCAGGCATCTGCTTTCGCCATGGAAGTCTTGCTTCCATTTTGGAAGTAATCAAGCATAGGAGACAGGAGATGGGAGAAGTCGAGAGCTTAGTATCTGAGTTCATACAGTTCTGTATCCTACACACCAGAGCAACATTTTGCTTTGTTTAAGACTACTGCTGGGGGCCACACGGCACAGGGCAGTGCTATCAAAGGTGCTGTTTATATTAGGGAGTCATGACTCTCAACACCCACTCCCCACCCCAGAACCTGGCCCTCTGCCAGTCTCCTGGACCTCAGTAACAGGCACAACCATCAGTCTACAGGCGACAGCTAGGTGACATCCTTGACTCTTCCGCCACTCTAATGCTCACATCGAATCCTCTGGCAAGCCCACCGACTACCCCTTTTGTTTCACCCCAGTCCAAGCCATCATGTCCCCTTGAAAGACGAGGGACCAGCAGTCTCCCTGACTCCTCTCCCCTACACCACCACCAAGACACTCTGAAACAGGGAATCAGACTCCACTGCTCCCATGTAAAATCATCCAGCAGCTCCCCACAGAGATCACAAGAGTTGGCTCCCCTGTGGCTGCCAGGTGCACCTGACGGGGCAGCTGTGAACCCCACTCCCTCCGGCCTGCTTCACCGCACCCTGCCATCCAGCTCCAGCCTCGGGCTTCTAAGGCTCAGGGACACAGCGCCCTGCGCAGGCCGCTGCACTTGCTGTTGCCTCTGTCCTTGGGGAGCTTTTCTCTCAGATCCTCGTGTTGCTGTTGGTTTCAAGTCTCTGCTCAAAATGTCACCATCGTGGAGAGGCCTTCCAGACCACCTAATCTAAAGCAACAGGGGATTCCAAGTCACTACTTCCGAATAAACCAAACTTAACCTCTCACTGGTAACCAGATTTGATCAAACAGAACACTTAGCATGGTCTCAACAAGCATGGAAAACGGGGATTTACCAAAGTTCGGTCTTAGTTTCTATTTCTGGCCCAAATCTGGCTGCGGCCTTGGTCTGTAGGACTGAAAGTTGGATGGTCCATTGGCCACTTTAGCAGAATTTAGCAGCGTTTCTGGGACTGTGTACGTGTGACCAGCAAGGATATGTTAATGTTACCATCATATGTAATCCGCACAATGTCTGTAATGTGGACAGGCATGCATTTAGGATTACCGTTAATATCGGAACAAAGGGAAAACATTCTAGATGCAACATCTAGGCTTTGTGCTTTGTAAGTTGAAATTCCATCAATACAATATTTATTAATTTATTATTATTAAAAATAAAACTTCAGCTAATGTGATTTTTATGTTCGAAAACAGTTAAGGACTTTCAAACAGTTAAATATATTAATGAGTATCAAGAAGGTAGGTTCACTAGATAGCTTTACAAATAACAGTAATTATTTTTTGAGCCAAATGTTTGTAAAACTTTTAATAATACTTGGCTACACAACAGAAATTAAAGTATATTTTAATTCTAAC
>SJYC01046705.1:0-36541 GCA_006408675.1 Madoqua kirkii | reverse complement strand
CCAGTTCCAATCCTGGCTCACAGAATCCTAGAGGTGTGACCTTGGGGCACGGTATCCTGATCTCTCTGGGCCTCAGTTTCTTCATCTGAGAAATGGGAGGGATTCCTGGTGGCTGCCTCTCCCCTTTGTCGCGAGGGCTAAAGGAGGTGACGACTGCGGAGCCCTTCCACAGCGCGTGCCCGTCAACAAGCTGCTGGTGTCAGGAGGACCGCGCCCCCTCCAAAGCCCCCACCCCCACCCCTCCAAACCCAGAACGCCAGAAGCAAAACTCTGTACTAGAAAACACAAAGAAACAGCTTTAATTCTCAAAGGGCTCTGACTGCCGGTTCTTCATCCTTCAGTTCCTCAAATGAATGAATGAGCGTCTAGGAGTGGCTCTGCAAATAGCTGTCTCTTAAGAATCACCTCTGCCGGCTGGAAGGTAACTGTCTTTCACCATCAATTAAACACCCAGAAGCACACCTGGAGCGAGGCACACACGCTCCTGCAAATTTCAGCGGAGACACCGAGTCCGGGCAGGTCCCCGAAGCCCACAGGCAGACTCCATTCATTCCCCACCCCCACCTCCACCCCCTGACCCCTCTCATCAGGCCCTGGCAACAGCCCCCACCCCCAATCCAGACCTGCCTCTCCCGCGGAGGGCCTCTCCCCGGCTCTCCGCACCCCGCGGGAACCTGTCACCCCACCGAGCAAGGGGCTGGCAAAGCGGCCCACCTCACCCCCTGCCCTCGACACCGCGGCCCGGGGGGGTGCAGCGGTCCCCTCCGCCGCCGAGGAGGGGCCAAGTGCCGGCCTGGGCCGCCTCTCTTCCCCAGAAACCCGTCAGGCCCCGTCGGAGATAGCGAGGAATAAGAGGGAGGGGAAAGCTCTCCAAACCCCCCCTTCCCGGGGTCCCTTCCTCGGCAAGTGAGCCCCTTGTCCCAGCCCCACAGGGCTTCCCAGACTGGGGTCATGGTGCCGGGACCGCCCCGGGAAGACCCCCGCGAAAAGGAAGGGGCGACACCCCCGTACTCACCCACCGTCTCCTCCCCCTCAGCTGTTTACCTCACAGTTCCTCCAGCCTACAGGGCGCCGCCATCTTGGACGTACAGCACCTCCCCCCCGTCGTGAAATGTCCACCGCCGCTGCAGCCTCCGCCACGAAAAAGAATCCCCAGCCGCACCTCGCCTCGCCCTCGAACCCGACGACCGCTGACTGTGGCCGCCTGCCCCTTTGGAAAGAAGGGGCCGTTCTGCTCATTACTGGTTGTGCTAAGCCGTCGAGAAAGAGCCAAGGGGAGTTGTAAGGTAGGGGGTTTAGGGGGGTGGGGAGGCGGGGACGGGCGGAAGGATTCCGAAAGGGAGCTGCTGAGAGATCTTGTGACTCCGAAGGAGGCAAAAAGAAGAGCCGGCGCGGCGGGAGGAGCCACGCGAGAGAGCGAGGGGCGGGGAGGCGGTCACGTGACCCGGGCCGGGCGGGAGGGGCCGTGCAGGAGGCGTAAACAAGTTGGCCGAGCTGGGTGTGGTTGGGGCGCCTTCTGCATTCCCGAGGCTCGCACACCCGGATACTCCGCAACTGAGGGTCTCCCTGTGCCTGACCGCAGAGCTCCATCTTGTTTCCCAAGGATCCAATGGGACCCCCGTGGGCGAAGGGCTTGCGGAGAACCACACTGACTTCGGCCCCTCAGATTGCTAGCGTCTCAGACACCTGGTCACGACATCTGTGGAAAACCACCGTCATCAGAGCTGGCCGCTTTTAAAGCCCCAACCCCTTCATTCAATCCTTGCCCTGCCCTCTTCCTAGCTGTGTAAACCTGGACAAGTTTTGAAGTCCTTTGAGCCTCAGTTTCTTCCTCTGTGAAATGGGCATGATAACACGGGTGGAGTGAAGATTCAGGGACATAAAGTATGGAGGGTGTTCAAGCACAGTGACCCACGGAGGGTAAATGCTCACAAGATGATGGACCTCGAAGGCAGGGTATGGTGAGCGCTGTGACTGATCCGGAGCAGGGTGAGAGGCCGCAGTCTGAGGTATCTGAAAGGCTTTCTGAAGGGGTGTGCATCAAGCTAGGTCTTAAGGGAAAGGTGGGTTTTATGAAATAGAAGTGAGAGAGGCAGTTGGGGACAAAAGAACTAAAAGAAGCTAGCACCTGGAGATAACACTGGGTGAGTTGTGGAAATAACAAGTCTTGTCATGGGAACCGTTTGGGTCACAAGGCAAGGCAGCGTATGGCTTAAGGGGCCTACTGTGAGAGTGGCCAGGGTTCCAGGAGGCCCAGTGTGGTCCCAGGTAGGACTGCTGTTAGCCTGTAGGGTCAGAGAGGCCCCGAGCATTAGAAGAAGGCCTTTCCTCTGGGCCAACAGTCCATGTGAGCAGAGCCCAGGCCGTATCTCGGCCCTTAGCCACCCACACCCACTTCTCCCGGGGGCCTGGGGCAGTGCACAGCCTCTACCACCATCCTGGCTTATGGGGCAGGTGGGTGTTGAGTTGGGAATTCCACCAGCCTAACACTGCCTGGAGACAGCTGGGAAGCCAAGAGGTGGTTGCTCAAACAGACCAGGGTGTGAACACAGATCTCTGCTGTCATGCTAATGAACTGGGCCTTAGTTTCTTTGTCTGCAATATAGGGTTTTAATATTAATCATGATGCCTACAGAATAGGGATTTGGGGTGGATTCAATAAGACCTTGAGATGTAACCAGCATAGAACCTATTTCAATAAATGTTAGTTTTGTTAGCATTTCTCAACACTCTCACAACTGGCATCCAATCACTGCCTGCAGTCAGTCCGCCCGTTGCTAACTTCTTTGTAGTCACCCAGCATAGTCAGCGTGGGGCCCAGAGATGGAAGGGCTGGAGGAGAAGAGGGGAGTGCCCAGGTTCCCCTAGGCCACAAACCATCTCACAGGAACAGATTCCTGCCTTGGCATTAGCACTGTGGCACACTGTGACCCCACCAGGGATCAGGAGGGATGGAGTCGGGGGACGGGCATGACTCCAGAGCTCCAGCCCAGGAATCCCCTTTCCCCACCCCCTTCTTCCTTGGCTCAGTGACCTCATCCTGCTGGAATGGTATCCTCCGTGGAAGGGAGCAGTGATACACGAGCCTCATCAGCTTCCGGCCCTCAAGGGGACCATAACTGCACTGTTACTGTTTATACAATATCTGGAAGAAGGATGGTGATAGTTCTCTCAATATGGACCACTAGGGGCTTGTGAGAAGACGCTAGGAGGAAAGGCAGAGGCATCCCTGCCCCTGCTCAGGGCCTGGCTCCATATTTTCTGCTTTTCTGGGATTGATTTTGTCACTGACTTGTTGTTCAGTCACTAAGTCATGTCTGACTCTTTGTGACCCCTGGGACTGCAGCACACAGAACTTCCCTGTCCTTCACTATCACCCAGAGCCTGCTCAAACTCATGTCCATCAAGTCGGTGATGCCACCCAACCATCTCATCCTCTGTCGTCCCCTTCTCCTGCCATCAATCTTTCCCAGCATCAGTGTCTTTTCCAGTGAGTCAGTTCTTCGCATCAGGTGGCCAAAGCATTGGAGCTTCAGCTTCAGCATCAGTCCTTCCAATGAATATCCAGGACTGATTTCCTTTAGGATGGACTGGTTTGATTTCCTTGGTGTCCAAGGGACTCTCAAGAGTCTTCTCCAACACCACAGTTCAGAAGCATCAATTCTTCAGTGATCAGACAGATGTTAACCAGACCACTGTCTTCCACGTACCTCCCTGGAGCCTCTTCACAGCATGAGCTTCTGGCCAGGCTTTCTCCAACCGTCATGTCCACACTCAGTGACAAAGCAGAAGGGATGAGCTCTCAGAGGCGGGCGGCACTGACTTGCTGTGTGTGAGGCACACTTGTGCATTTGCCTGGGCAGCATCTCCCCCTCCCCCTCCCCCTCCTGGGACCACAGCACCACCCTCAGGCAGCTGGACCCGTCTGGCCAATCCCAGATCCCCAGCATCCAGCCAAAGGGATTGGCACAGTTGGACATGTGACCCAAATTGGGCCAATCAGGGTGCTTCCTTGAGTCTTTATACATGGATGCTTAAAGAGCTGTTGTCTTTCCTCTGGGGTCACTGAACTAGGATAAAGCTGTGGCCCTCCCCTTCTCCCTCTGCTACCTCAGGCTCCATGAACGCTCTAGCCAAAAGATGGAAGAGATACAGAGAAAGAGAGAGATGAGAAGAGAAACGTTGGTCGCTCTCCCCTCAATTTATGAAGTCCCTGAGGCCAGCTTTACCCTGGGCTTCTGAGTTCCATGAAGTGAAAACTGTTTTCGTCGGATGCTAGTTTCAGCTGGATTTCTGTCCTTGCCCAAAGGCCATCCAGATGCAATAAGATTTGAAGGCCTTTGGAAGGACCCCACTAGTCAAAATTACATCCTTTTCAGTGTCACAGGTTCATCCGTTTGAGGGGTCCTGTTGCTTCAGCTTTCTGCACAGCAGCCCTCTGGTTTCAGTTCAGTCGCTCAGTCGTGTCTGACTCTGCGACCTCATGAACTGCAGCACGCCAGGCCTCCCTGTCCATCACCAACTCCCAGAGTTCACTCAAACTCATGTGCATCGAGTTGGTGATGCCATCCAGCCATTTCATCCTCTCGTCCTCTTCTCCTCCTGCCCCCAGTCCCTCCCAGCATCAAGGTCTTTTCCAGTGAGTCAAGTCTTCACATGAGGTGGCCAAAGTATTGGAGTTTCAGCTTTAGCATCAGTCCTTCCAGTGAACACCCAGGGCTGATCTCCTTTAGAATGGACTGGTTGGATCTCCTTGCAGTCCAAGGGACCCTAAAGAGTCTTCTCCAACACCACAGTTCAGAAGCATCAATTCTTCAGCGCTCAGCCTTCTTCACAGTCCAGCTCTCATATCCATACATGACCCCTCGAAAAACCATAGCCTTGACTAGATGGACCTTAGTCAGCAAAATAATGTCTCTGCTTTTGAATATGCTATCTAGGTTGGTCATAACATTTCTTCCAAGGAGTAAGTGTCGTTTAATTTCATGGTTGCAATCACCATCTGCTGTGATTTTGGAGCCCCCAAAAATAAAGTCTGACACTGTTTCCCCATCTATTTCCCATGAACTGATGGGACCAGATGCCATGATCTTCTGATCTCCTTTAGAATGGACTGGTTGGATCTCCTTGCAGTCCAAGGGATGCTCAAGTCTTCTCCAACACCACAGTTCAAAAGCATCAGTTCTTCAGTGCTCAGCTTTCTTCACCATCCAACTCTCCCATCCATACATGACCCCTCGAAAAACCATAGCCTTGACTAGATGGACCTTAGTCAGCAAAATAATGTCTCTGCTTTTGAATATGCTATCTAGGTTGGTCATAACATTTCTTCCAAGGAGTAAGTGTCGTTTAATTTCATGGTTGCAATCACCATCTGCTGTGATTTTGGAGCCCCCAAAAATAAAGTCTGACACTGTTTCCCCATCTATTTCCCATGAACTGATGGGACCAGATGCCATGATCTGAATGTTGAGCTTTAAGCCAACTTTTTCACTCTCTTCTTTCACTTTCATCAAGAGGCTTTTTAGTTCCTCTTCACTTTCTGCCATAAGGGTGGTGTCATCTGCATATCTGAGGTTATTGATATTTCTCCCAGCATCTTGATTCCAGCTTGTGCTTCTTCCAGCCCAGCGTTTCTCATGATGTACTCTGCATATAAGTTAAATAAGCAGGGTGACAATATACAGCCTTGACGTACTCCTTTTCCTATTTGAAACCAGTCTGTTGTTCCATGTCCAGTGCTAACTGTTGCTTCCTGACCTGCATACAGGTTTCTCAAGAGACAGGTCAGGTGGTCTGATATTCCCATCTCTTTCAGAATTTTCCACAAGTTATTGTGATCCACACAGTCAAAGGCTGTGATGTAGTCAGTAAAGCAGAAATAGATGTTTTTCTGGGGGTCACCAGTCTCCTGGAGGATGGAGTCCAGGTGTCAGAGAGTAGCCCTGAGGGCCCCTCGCGACCCTAGCCTCTCCAATCTTGCCATTGTCCCCTTGCTGTCTATCACTGTCAGAATGGATACATATATGTATACAAATGTATGCATATATTTTTAACTCATGTAAATGGATTATGTCATAGATGGCAATCTGCTTCTTACTTTTTGCCCCCCCCAGCGCTGTTTTGAAACCCATGCGCGTCACTCTAGATAAATCCAACCAGCAGCTTCTGTTGACAGTTATTCCGTGATGTGCATCTACCCCAGTCTCCTCTCAATTGTCCCATGGAATGACACCCAAGGCCCACCAGAAAAAGCCTGTGAGAAACTTCAGTGCGCCTGGAGGCTTCCCAGGCCGAGCTTGTGGTGAAGAACCTGCCTGCCAGTTCAGGAGACCTAAGAGGTGTGGGTTCAATCCCTGGGTTGGGAAGATCCCCTGGGGGAGGGCATGGATCAGCCCGCTCCAGTATGCTTGCCTGGAGAATCCCACGGACAGAGGGGCCTGGCGGCCTGTGGTCCATAGAGTCTCCAGGAGTTGGACATGACTGAAGCGACTTAGCACACACACATGCACCTGTTCCCTTATGGGTCAGCTGAGAACTTCTTTGGGATACATAACTAGGAGTAAACCTGGTGGGTCATAGAGTATGCGTGGACTTACTCTTCTCTGGTGTTTTTAGAGAAAAAATTAGCTTTACGGAGGTATAGAAAGAAAGAAAGCGACACGCTCAGTTGTGTCTGACTCTTTGCAACCGCATGGACAGTAGCCTGCACCAGGCTCCTCTGTCCATAGGATTTTCTGGGCAAGAGCACTGCAGTGGGCTGCCATTTGATACACAAAAGATTAATGTTATTCTTGATGACTTTGAACATGGCATACACCTGTGGTACCATCGCCAGAGCCAAGGTACTAACCGTATCCATCACCCCCAGAAATTTTACAGACTTCAGGTAACACGAGTGTTCTCTAGGACAGCTTCCCCAGTGTACAGTCTCTCTGGAAGTCTACAGAAATGCCCACATTCCTGCCAACAGTCTTCCGTTGTGAAGGATAATGGGCCTATCGTGGTGACGCGTCCTCTCGCTAACTCCCCTCTCTCTGTTAATGAGATGGAGCGCTTCTTTCTGTCCTTGTTACTCTTGCAGGGTTTGTCCTCCACAAATGGCCAGTTCTTATCTTCTGACTACTTTTCCTCGAGTAGAGTTACTCTCTTTTCCTTGTTGATTTGCAGAATTGCACGCACAGAAATGTGTCCTTCATTGGCTACAGATATTCCCAGTGTCTTCCCCTGTCTGTTATCATCCTATTAACTATTACTGTATTGTACTTCATTGAAAAACAGATGCTAATTTTGCTGTTATCGACCCCTCCTCCTCCTTATCGTCCTCTTTCTTTTTTGACTTATGATCTGGGTTTTTGAGGTTTTATTCAGGGATGCCTTTTCCAACACTTGTAAAAGACAGGTGGCATGGGGACCGTAGGTGTGAAGCGCATGCACCAGGCCACCTAGGAGGGCAGAGGGGTAGGGCAGAGCAGAGACCCAGGCTCCGCGGCCCTGCTGTGAGGCCCGGGCCAGTCCGTGAGCTTCCTTTTTTTACACCTAGACAATAGGGACGCCACCAATGCCTTAAATACCCGGCTCAGAGGGTCGCTAGGACTGTCCAGTGAGAGACCTGTGTCAACGCTCATCAGAGCACGTGCCAAATGTGGGCACTAGTGAATGATGGCGTTATCGTTCCCTCCACGCGCACGAGCTGCTTGCATGAGCTCCACTGTCTGTGGCTGCAGTGACAAAGTACCACAGGCAGGCTGGCTTTAAATAGCACAAGCGTAAGGAACTCCTTGGTGGTCCAGTGGTTAGGACTTGGTGTTCTCCTGCTGGGGCCCCAGGTTCAATCCCTGGTTGGGGAACTAAGATCCCACAAGCCATGTGGCAAGGCCAAACAACAACAGTGTATCTTCCCTTTGTTCTGGAGGCCAGAAATCTGAAACCAAAGTGTCAGCAGGGCTGACTTCTTCTGAGGGCTCTGATGGGGAGTGTTCCATACCTCCCTCCTGCCTTCCGGGAGCTGCCCGCCATGTTTGATGATGCCCCTTGCCTTGGGGCTGTATCCCTTCACTCTCTAGCTCCATCCTCACCTGTATCCCTTAACTCTCTACCTCCATCCTCACCTGTCCTCTCTCCTTGTGTGTTTTCACAAGTGCAGATTCAGTCACTGGGTAAAGAGGTGATGCGCTCCTCTCTGTGTGTCCTTTCCTCTTGTTTTTTTCTTAAGATTTATTTATTCATGTATTTTATTTTTGGCTGCGCTGGGTCCTCATTACAGGCATGGGCTTCTCATTACAGTGGCTTCTCTCATTGCACAAGCTTCGGTCATTGTGATACGCAGGCTTAGCTGCCCTGTGCCATGTGGGATCTTAGTTCCCTAACTGGGGATTGAACCCATGTCCCCTGCACTGGCAGGCAGATTCTTAACCACTGGACCCCCAGGGACTCCCTCCTTTCCTTTTTTCATAGGAACAACAGTCATTGGCTTTGGGGCCCACAGTAATTCAATATGACTTCATCTGAACTGGATCACATCTATAAAGACTCTACTTCCAAACAGGGTCAGATGCTGAGTTCTGGGTGGACGTGAACTGGACGAGGGCACTAGTCAATCCCCTGCACTTGCCTTTAGGCTGCACGGAGCCCAGCAGACGAGACGGAGGGGGCCCATGGTGCTGTGGCTCAGAGCCAGGTTCACCCTGCAGAGTGGGTGCCCTCGGAGTGATGAGGGCAACCTGTGGGTGGGGTTGGGGCTTGGACTTTGCTTCTAGTTTAATCAGGAATCTGCCTGATGGTGTTGAGGCAGGTGGGCTTTACAGGGGGAAGACCCAGTTTTCAAGAAGGCATCAAGTTAGACCACCTGAGGCTCATTGGCTGATCAGTGGGCAGATTTAAGATATACATGGAATGGGAGATGAGAAAGGCAGGACATGGAGGGCCCTGAGCTTAAAAAAGAAAAAGCCTGAACTGTATGTGCGGGCAAAGAGGGTCCTCTGAAGGTGTGAGAGTTGAGGAAAGGGGAGGAGAAAGTTGTCTGCTGAATATTGGAAAAGGCTCCATCTTGGCTTTGACACCTGTGGATGGAAGTTTTGAAATCCTGGGCTCCCTCTCTCCTGGGCAGGCCACCTCCTCACCCAGACCCCCGACCAGGTCTCTGTATCCCCCTTGCAGTACCGTGTGGAGGACCACATTACACGGGGTTCTCCACATCCAGGAGGCGTCTTTCAGTCACCATGAAACCCTCCCTTTCCCCTGTCCCCCAGGGGAGAAGCATCCACAGCTAGAGGTTTCATTTCAGCTGGGCCTCTCCTGAAGACTATGCCAGGGCTCCTTGGAAAAGATAAATCTGGATCCCTGCTTCACACCCCACACCAGAAAAGAACTCCAAAGGGGTCAAAGTGCTTAAGTGTCAAAAGTGAAGCCGTAAAAGTGCTGGAAGAAGACAACACAGGTGACTTTCCCGTCACGGAGAGGGGAAAAACCTCAAAGCGGCTAGAAAGAAGCAGGAGAGGAGAGGACTGATAAATCAGCCAACCTCCAAAACAGAGTGAAAAAACCAAACCCCTCGGGTATGGCAGAAAAGGAAACACGCAAAGAGAAAACAGCTGAGAGGAAGTATTTGCAACTTTCACAAACAAGCCTCCTGATACAGAGATATCTCTTTAAAATCTCTTTCTAACACACTTATTTCATAGAAAAAGAGGACAAAAGACATGAAAAGAAAGCTCACTCCGGAAGAATTGCAATCGATTTCAGGTTTCTGGCCTCCAAAACAGAGAGAATATTTAAGAACTCTGCTGTTTAAGCCACCCGGTTGTGGTCATTTGCTAAAGCAGCTCTCAGAAACCAACACACTGACCAAAAGAAGGATTTCTGCATTGTAGTATAAAACGTTTAAAAAATACAAACCCACGAGCTCATAGTGATAACTCAAATTTAAGGAGAAAAAAGGAGAGAAGATTTAGAAGACCCAGTTATGCCAACACCTTACTATAGTAACCAGCAATTAAAAAGAAAAGATATCACTTATACTGTAATGTTTGGAAGAACTCTGGCTCATCCAGAGTTAGTGAGGGAAAGCTCTTCTTTACTGGGGGGAGAAAAGCCAGATAATAAATGCAAAAGGAATGATAGAAGGATCACTATTTCCAACCAACAATGAAACTGTTGATTCAAGCAAGATCAGTGGAGACTGAACCCATTAGGAAAAGGCTGTGGGAGCAGGATTTCTGCATGATGAGAAAGTCTTTCTCTTTTGATCCCTGGGTCGGGAAACCCCCTGGAGGAGGGCACAGAAACCCCTTTAGTATTCTTGCCTGGAGAATCCCATGGATGAAGGAGCCTGGTGGGCTCCAGTCCTCAAGGTTGAAAGTGATAGACACACTGAAGTGACTTAGCACACGTGCACAGGTTTTCTCAGCTCATCTCTGTGATGGAGAGAGCTGGCTGTCACCTCTTTAACCCAGGGGCCAAACAACATCATGAAGGTGGGACAGCCTGACATTAGGTACCTCCAATGCCATGGAGCCCACATTACCTGAGACGTATCCTTGCCTAAAACATCTCACCTGAGTTAAATCAAATCTGGGCCCTAACTTCCACTATACATGGGAGGGAGGAACAGGTTAAACAGCACCTCCCGGAGACAGACAAATCTAGAAAGCAGGCCCTTCTACCAGATTGGCCTGAGCTCTTTCAGGGGGAAAAAAATTAGTGTCAAAAGAAAGGGATATGGGCACTGTCCTATTAATACCATAAAGGAGGCTAATGTCTGTGTACATGCACGGTCAGTCGTGTCTGACTCTCTGTGACCCCACGACTGTAGCCCACCAGGCTCCTCTGTCCATGGGGATTCTTCAGCCAAGAGTCCTGGAGTGGGTTGCCGTTTCCTCTCCAGGGGACCGGTCCTGAGTCTTCTTCATCAGCGGGTGGACTCTTTACTGCTGAGCCTCCAGGGAAAGCGCAAAAGGAGGCTAAAGAAGCAGGCAAATGCAGTGCTTGACGCTGATTCTAAAAGAGCAACTCTAGAAGGAAATTGGGGGAAATCAGGGGTAGAACTGGGTATGAACTGAATACTCAGTGATGCTGGGGAATTACTGACAGTTTCTTTAGGTGTGATCATGACAGTTAGGTGATGATGTAAGAACACCTGTTTTTAGGAGATATGTACTCAAGTATTAATGGGCAAAGCGTCATGTTGTCTGCAATATAACTTAAAAATGTTTTATCAAAAGAAAACACATTTATATACACTTACAAATGCATATAGAAAGATAAAGTACAGTTTGCAAATGATTTTTGTTGAATAACAGAAATGGGCATATAGGTGTTCATTAGACATGTTTCATTTACTTTCCTTGGAAATGTTTCATAATAAAGTAATCTTGCAAAAATATTGAAAGATCAAAAAATAATTGGACTTTGTGGCAAAGGGAAATCAGAGATCCTCATCACGAGATGGTGGGATTCTCTGGGCTTCGCCCTCACTCTGTCTGTGAAAAAAAAAGGGGTTTGAGCAGGATGGTTTGAACTATGTTGCTGGAGAAAACTTGTGAGAGTTCCTTGGATAGCAAGGAGATCAAACCAGTCAATCCTAAAAGAAATCAACCCTGAATATTCATTGGAAGGACTGATGGTGAAGCTCCAATTCTCTTGACCATCTAATGCAAAGAGCCAGCTTGTTGGAAAAGACCCTGATGCTAGGAAGGACTGAGGGCAGAAGGAGAAGGGGACGACAGAGGATGAGATGGTTGGATGGCATCATTGACTCAATGGACATGAGTTTGAACAAACTCAGGGAGATGGTGAAAAACAGAGAAGCCTGGTGTGCTGCAGTCCGTGGGGTCACAAAGAGTTGGACACGGCCGAGTGAATGAACAACAACAACAAAAACTACACATAATGTAAAATGTACATTTTAACCATTTTCAAGTGTATATAGTTCAGTGGTGTTGAGCACGTTCACACTGTTCTGCAACCAACCATCACCGTCTGTCTTCAGGACTCTCTGCTGTTAAACAGAGACTCTGCACCTGTTTCGTAGCTCATCTCCCCGCCCCAGCCCCTAGCAGTCAGCATTCTGTTTTCTGTCGCTGTGCTTTTGACTTCTTCAGATACCTTGTGTAAGTGGAATAAAGTGCTTGTCCTGGGATTGGCTTATTAAGCTTCACACGGTGGCTTCGTGTCATGTTATAGCATGTGTCAGAATTCTCTCCCTTTGCTTATTGTGGCGTTCAGGGTCTCTGGGTGCGGTGCGTGGATTCTCTAGTTGGAAAGCGTGGGCTCCAGAGCGCATAGGCTTCAGCAGCTGTGGGTTTCGGGCGTAGTTGCTCTGCTTATGTGCGATCTTAATTCCCTGAGCCAGGATCGAACCCGCGTCCCCTGCATTGCAAGGTGGACTCTTTACCACTGAACCACCAGGGAAGTCCCCAGAATTCTCTTCCTTTTTAAGGCTAAATAATATTCTATTGTGCAGATATACTGTATTTTGTTTACTTATTCATTTGTTGATCGACACTGGCGCCTCCTCTGCTAGGCTGTTCTGAATGCGACTGCTGGAAAGATGGGCCTACAGGTGTCTCTTTGAGACCCGGCCGTGATGCTTCAGGTGCGTATCCGGGAGTGGAATGGCTGGATCTGGGCGGGCTGGCTTACAAAGGTTTCTTTCCTACTTTCCCAGTGAGCTTACCACACGTGTCCTTTTAAACTGCAAACCGGTCAGCTTGCAGAAATGTGTACACAGACCACCTTTCAAGGATGTCCAGCTGTAGTCAAAAGACCGCTAGGTCCTTGCTCTCTTCCCAGCTTCTGCATCCTTTTCTTCAGAGGAGGAGACCTCCCTACATGCTCTTGGGATGACAAGAAGCATCAGGAATGAAAAAAACGCTCACTCTTCAGGGGACAATGATACAACAGTAATTTGAAAACCTCTGAAAGTACATGCAAAATAGGTGTAATTTGAGTGCAAATCCTGGCGGCTGGAAAACAGCGCCCCCTGCAGGACACTCCTGGTGACGCTCAGCATTGAGAGAGAATGCTCTTGGCCAGATGGGTTTGCACGCCCAGTTCTCTGCAGAGATGTGTGCGTCGTCCTGAATGTTTTCCCTCGGCCCTCACTTCTTTGTGGGTTCCTCTGAGGATTTGTTGCCTTGGTCTGGAGGCTGAAGCTATGCCCCAGGCCCAGAGACCCCTGACCCACATAGGATGTGGGGAAAGACAGAGTCTCTCCCATCTCAGTAGCCACAGACAACTCCTCTGTTTGCTGGTCCAGGCTCCAAGGCCATTGCCTGCTGGGGCTGCTGCCTGGTTGGGGTGGGGGTGGGGCCTTGACCAGGGAGGTGAGGATCCGTGGGGCCATTTCCCCCTCCTCAGGCTGGTTAATGACCCCACACACAACTTCACACACACACACATATTCAGATACATACACACTGCTTGTTGGGAATAATGCAAACGTGTCAAATAATACACACAAGCTTACTGATGCTGTCCTATGCTTGTTGTGGAGCTGGACGGAGGAGTAGCAGGCGGAGTCCTTGCCCTGAGGGGTCTGGCAGGTGCCACACACACACACTTATCACATGTGGACTTGACTCTGGTGCCAGCTGCCCCTGGGGCTGCTCCTCCCATCGTTCGGTCAGTAATTCCTAGGGACCAGCTGCTCCCTGAGGCTGAAGGACACAAGGCTTGTGAAGGCCCTGCAGCCTCTCTGGCCTGGGTAAACGTCCGAGGGACTTTCACTTTTTCCTCCACGCCCATAGCCTCCTGTGTGTGTCCAGAGAATACAAATGCGGAAGTCCCCGAGGGTTCACAGGGCAGTAACCAGATGTCACGAGTCTCATTAATAATCAACCTACCATGTAAATGAGCACAGCCCACCTGCTAGGAATCCGGCCGACACGCCTTGTTCGCTCCTTTGCCCCAGCAGCTCAGGCTTCCGGACTGTCCTATGAGAGGGGGAAAGGGCAGAGCTCTTGAGCCTGCTGTTGAGGATTCTGCTGAGATGTGCCGCTTCCCCCATTTAAAGCACTGTGGCATGTGTAGAATGTTTTGTGTGTGTCATTTTAGCTTGTTACCTGCAGCTCCGAGGGAAGCTTTATCTTAGCTCCATTTTAGAGACGGCAGTTCTGAGACTCGGGGAGGCCAGTGGCTGCCTATGGTCTGCAGCTGGTGAGTGTCAAGGCCGAGTGTAACCCAAACCACAGCATGTCCTCAGACCACAACGGTAGCCCCATTGCACCCAACTGGCTGGAGAATCAGACATTACCTGCTCTATTAGCTGCCACTGGGGTCTCACGCTTTATAAAAACCTATACAAGTTACGAGGGACTTCCCTGCCAGTTCAGTGGCCAAGTCTGAGCTCCCAAAGCAGGGGCCCCAGGCCCAATCCCTGGCGGGGAAACCAGATCCCACATGTTGCACCAAGAGTTGGCATGCGGCAGTGAAGATTTTCACACGCCACAACCAGGAAGATCCTGCGCGCCTCAACTAAGACCTGGCACAGCCAAATAAATAAAATACTAAAAATAATAAAACATATATGAGTTTTCTAGGAGTGAGGCAATAACAAGGGTCTCCATTAGGAAGGGCTGAGGAAAGAGTTAGGAGTCCTGCCCCTGCTTCTTGGGAACTGTGTGGCCTCAGCAAGTCTCTCTCCAGGCCTCGGCTTCCCCTCCTGAAGCCTCAGCTGGTTGAACTGGGGATGTGCGGTCACTCTCTCCCTCTCCAGCCCTCCCCAGCCTCCTGCCCGAGGGCTCCGTGAAGTCACTGCGGGGGAGAAGGAGCCGAGAAGGAGAAGAAGCTGCTTGATTACCTGGTTATTTCCTAAACCTAGAAACAGGGTCCCCTCATGCACGCTCCTGCTGGCAATGCTGGGAGGTGTCAGGCAGGAGCGCTGGTCCTTGCAGCCTCTTCCCTTGTAGCCTCAGCTTCCCCACCCGAGTCTCAACACCCCTCTTTCCTATCATGGGCCTCTAGGCAAACCAGCCATCTTGTGACGTGAAGACACCCCAGAAGCTCACCCAGTGGTCCTCCTCCAGGATGTCGCCCGTTCCCATCGAGAGAGTCATGGAGGCGAGAGGATGGGAGGGTTGAGCTCACGGACTGAGGGAGACTGCCTGTGCAGTGCCCAAGAGCAAAGGACCAATAAAGATTTGTTTGAAAAACATTATATCCACGTATGTTTTTAATGGGCTTCCCAGGTGGTACTGGTGGTAAAGAAAAAGTGAAAGTTGCTCAGTTATGTCGGACTCTTTGTGACCCCGTGGACTATGTAGCCTTCCTTCCAGGCTCCTCTGTCCATGGAATTCTCCAAGCCAGAATACTGGAGTGAGTTGCAGTTCCCTTCTCCAAGGGATCTTGCCAACTCAGGCATCGAACCCAGGTCTCCCGCACTGCAGGTAGATTCTTCACCGTCTGAGCCACCAGGGAAGCACCTGCGTGCATTTCAGTGCAGGACATGTACGAGACATGGGTTCGATCCCTGGGTCGGCAAGATCCCCTGGAGGGGCCCACGGCAACCCACTCCGGTATTCTTGCATGGAGAAGCTCCATGGGCAGAGGAGCCTGCCGGGCTACAGTCCCTAGGGTTGCGAAGAGTTGGACACGACTGAAGCAACTCAGGACCCATGCACACCCGTGTTTAATATACAAGGGGCGAAGGAGACTAGAGCAGGGAGAGAGGAGAGGAGGGAAAGAGTGGGGAGGGAGGGCAGAGATTGGGCACACGTTAGGGTGGAGGGGCGTGTGTTAGTTTCCTCTTTCTACTCGGATCATATTTTGTTTTTGTGATTGAAGCTGTAATTAGGTAGATGGATAGATAAGTGGGTAGATAGGTAAATAGATAGTGGTGGTTTCGGCGATAAGTCGTATCTGACTCTTGCGACGCCGTGGACTGTAGCCCACCAGGCTCCTCTATCCATGGGAATTCCCAGTTAAGAACACTGGAGTGGGTTGCCATTTCCTTCTCCAGGGGATCTTCCCGACCCAGGGACTGAACCCGTGTCTCCTGCATCGCATGCGGATTCTTAACCAATTGAGCCACCCGTCAAGCCCAGGTCAGTTCAGTTCAGTCGCTCAGTTGTGTCCGTCCGACATTTTGTGACCCCGTGGACTGCAGCACGCCAGGCTTCCCTGTCATCACCAACTCTCGGAGTTTACTCAAACTCATGTCCATCGAGTCGGTGATGCCATCCAACCATCTCATCCTCTGTCGTCCCCTTCTCCTCCTGCCTTCTATCTTTCCCAGCATCACTCTTTCCAGTGAGTCAGTTCTTCGCATCAGTGTGCGGTCACTCTCTCCCTCTCCAGCCCTCCCCAGCCTCCTGCCCGAGGGCTCCGTGAAGTCACTGCGGGGGAGAAGGAGCCGAGAAGGAGAAGAAGCTGCTTGATTATCTGGTTATTTCCTAAACCTAGAAACAGGGTCCCCTCATGCACGCTCCTGCTGGCAATGCTGGGAGGTGTCAGGCAGGAGCGCTGGTCCTTGCAGCCTCTTCCCTTGTAGCCTCAGCTTCCCCACCCGAGTCTCAACACCCCTCTTTCCTATCATGGGCCTCTAGGCAAACCAGCCATCTTGTGACGTGAAGACACCCCAGAAGCTCACCCAGTGGTCCTCCTCCAGGATGTCGCCCGTTCCCATCGAGAGAGTCATGGAGGCGAGAGGATGGGAGGGTTGAGCTCACGGACTGAGGGAGACTGCCTGTGCAGTGCCCAAGAGCAAAGGACCAATAAAGATTTGTTTGAAAAACATTATATCCACGTATGTTTTTAATGGGCTTCCCAGGTGGTACTGGTGGTAAAGAAAAAGTGAAAGTTGCTCAGTTATGTCGGACTCTTTGTGACCCCGTGGACTATGTAGCCTTCCTTCCAGGCTCCTCTGTCCATGGAATTCTCCAAGCCAGAATACTGGAGTGAGTTGCAGTTCCCTTCTCCAAGGGATCTTGCCAACTCAGGCATCGAACCCAGGTCTCCCGCACTGCAGGTAGATTCTTCACCGTCTGAGCCACCAGGGAAGCACCTGCGTGCATTTCAGTGCAGGACATGTACGAGACATGGGTTCGATCCCTGGGTCGGCAAGATCCCCTGGAGGGGCCCACGGCAACCCACTCCGGTATTCTTGCATGGAGAAGCTCCATGGGCAGAGGAGCCTGCCGGGCTACAGTCCCTAGGGTTGCGAAGAGTTGGACACGACTGAAGCAACTCAGGACCCATGCACACCCGTGTTTAATATACAAGGGGCGAAGGAGACTAGAGCAGGGAGAGAGGAGAGGAGGGAAAGAGTGGGGAGGGAGGGCAGAGATTGGGCACACGTTAGGGTGGAGGGGCGTGTGTTAGTTTCCTCTTTCTACTCGGATCATATTTTGTTTTTGTGATTGAAGCTGTAATTAGGTAGATGGATAGATAAGTGGGTAGATAGGTAAATAGATAGTGGTGGTTTCGGCGATAAGTCGTATCTGACTCTTGCGACGCCGTGGACTGTAGCCCACCAGGCTCCTCTATCCATGGGAATTCCCAGTTAAGAACACTGGAGTGGGTTGCCATTTCCTTCTCCAGGGGATCTTCCCGACCCAGGGACTGAACCCGTGTCTCCTGCATCGCATGCGGATTCTTAACCAATTGAGCCACCCGTCAAGCCCAGGTCAGTTCAGTTCAGTCGCTCAGTTGTGTCCGTCCGACATTTTGTGACCCCGTGGACTGCAGCACGCCAGGCTTCCCTGTCATCACCAACTCTCGGAGTTTACTCAAACTCATGTCCATCGAGTCGGTGATGCCATCCAACCATCTCATCCTCTGTCGTCCCCTTCTCCTCCTGCCTTCTATCTTTCCCAGCATCACTCTTTCCAGTGAGTCAGTTCTTCGCATCAGATGGCCAAAGTATTGGAGTTTCAGCTTCAGCATCAGTCCTCCCAATGAATAGTCAGGACTGATTTCCTTTAGGACTGACTGGTTGGATCTCCTTGCAGTCCAGGTAGATACATAAATATTAGTAAGTAGCCAGTTTTCAAGCTGATTTGTTAGCGGTAAAGGGGGCAGGAGCGCCACCGTGTGGCGACTCTGTGCACTGCTGCCTCCCGTGACGCTCGGGCGCCTGGTTGGTGCGGTTGTGGGCCGCACCACTGCTGCGCCCGAGTGGCAGGCGGCGTGGGGCTCCCTGCACCCCAGGAGCCTGCAGCTCCTGTGCCTGGACAGAGCCCCCAGTCTCCCTGAATGACTGAGTCACCACAGGACCGCGATGGGTGCTTTTCCAGCGCCAGGAGGCAGGTCGAGAGGACGGGGCTGGGGAGACAGCTTCTGGACGCCCCATAGCCACCCGCATGGCTAAGACCACCTGGTCCATCCCCAGGCTGCAGGAGCAGGTGGGCTCAGCTCCTGTTTGCCGCATTCAGTGGCCGTCGTAACCCGAGGCCATGAAGGTACCCAAGGGCACACAGCTAATGCCAGCTGGTGCCAGGACCACAGCTTGAACCCTGCCGACCCCCGGGCAGAGCCCAGATGAGCCTTGCCAAGGTCAGTGTGCCTGTTGTCTGCTGAGACAGGAGTCCACAGGGTCCCTACCCTCAGATCGCTGCTGGTCTCGTTAAGAAGCAACTGAGGGGCTTCCCTGGTGGCTCAGGGGTAAAGAATCTGCCTGCCAGTGCAGGAGACATGAGTTTGATCCCTGATCTGGAAAGATCCCGTGTGTCCCGGAGCAACTAAGGCCCCGTGCGACCACTACTGAGCCTGCACTCTGGAGCCCAGGAGCTGCAGCTATTGAGGCCCACCCACCCTAGAGCCAGAGCCCCCCGCCGCGAGAACCCTGCGTACCCCAACTAGAGAATAGCCCCCCTCTCTAGGCGACTAGGGAAAAGCCCGTGAAGCACCGGAGACTCAGCACAACGAAAACTAAGAATCTGCTGAGTGCCCATGATGATGGACAGAGACAAGAATCCAGGGTTGTCATGGCTGGGCCAAATCCTTTATTCCACAGGAGACCCCAGAGATTGTGGGGAATCCGGAAGTCTTCCTGAAGGAGCAGACTGAAGAGAAAGGACATTCCAGGCGGGGGAACAGGAAGGGCAAAGGCAGGAGTTGGAATTTGGTCCGGTGGACACAGAATATCAGTAAACAGATATTGGTAAACTGATATGGCACGTCTGCCATATCAGTAAACAGAGCTTGCTGTGGTCACCAAGCCAGCTGCTTCTGCAGCCGTCACCCGAGGGTGCCCCCTAGGGGGTTCAGGATGAAGAAAAACAGGATACTGGCCCAAGACAGGATGCATATCACAGGAACAGCTTCATTAAACCCAGATTCTGGCTTCTTCCCTTAAATCTATTTCTCCATGGACGTGAGTCTGAGTGAACTCCAAGAGATGGTAATGAACAGGGAGGCCTGGCATGCTGTGATTCATGGGGTCGCAAAGAGTCGGACACGACTGAGCGACTGAACTGAACTGAACTGAACTGGACTGCTTCTTCCCATACGTACGTAGAAAAGCACTAAATCCATTAACTTGAGATGCCTGGACTTTCTTTAATTAACAGTCATCTTTTGACATTCAACTGCCTGGGTGTTTTTTGTTTGTTTTTGCAAAAACTCTTATGTATCCTGGTTCCTCTTTGAAACAGTCCCTCAGAGCTAAGAGGCTGTCTCCCAGGCTTGTGTCTTCCAAATAAAACATAATTCTCACCTTTTAGATTGTGCGTTTTTTTTTTTTTTTTTCCTTCACTCAACAATCTCCAGCATATTCAGGTGACCAGGATGGTTAGAAAGTGGACGCTTCCCCAACACCTTGCTGGCCTCGTTCTGTTGTGGTTGTGGTTGTTCAGATACTAAGTCATTTGTGACTGCGATCCCATGGCCTGCAGCATGCCAGGCTTCCCTGTCTTCCACTGTCTGGCCGAGTTTGCTCGGATTCGTGTCCATTGAGCTGGTGATGCTATCTGGCTATGTCATCCTCTGCTGCCCCCTTCTCCTTTTGCCTTCAATCTCTGTGTCCTTATTGAAGCTATATGGTCTTCTTCTGTGTCCTTGCCAAAGCCCTGTTCCCACTCGAGTGGTTTTAGCAGAAAGTTGGCCAGCCCTGGCCAATGAGAGGCCCATATCCCTCCTTCTGCCATAGTGAAAGGCGCAGAGATGGGCCAGTTAGAGTCAGCCCCTGGCCTCTTACTGAAACTATTGAGAAAGCATCTGTCTTTCCACTGGAGTTTCTAAGCTTATAGACTGCAACCAGTAATGTTGGGGATCTCAGCCCCAGGATAGAGCAAAGCTGAGAGATGGCAAGTAAGATAGTCGTGCACTGATCGATCCATCCACGCATTCTATAAATACACCATCAGTGTCTACCGCACACTGGTCTAGGCGCCGGAGATTCAGCTGTGAGCCAGGCAAATGCAATCCCTGCTCTTGCAGGGCTCACATTCCTCATGAGCAGTCAGGCCCCAAAATAAATGAAAGAAATCCACAAGATAGTTTCAGAAAATTCTGTATGTGAAGAAGAGCAAGGCCGATGAAGCGAAAGTGCCCGGGATGGGGAGGCCCTGCTTTAGTTGGTGTTCAAGGAGATCTGCCCACAGAGGTGACACTTCAGCGGTGGCCTGGATGGCAAGGAGTCAGCCATGGGAAGACCTGGGGTTAGGCATCCAGCAGAGGGGACAGCAAATGCAAATGTCCTGAGGCTGCATCCAGACAGTATCATTTGAGCATCTGGATCCAACCATAACTGAGGCGACACTTTTCAGTGACATGAAAGAAATTGTTTTGTTGTTGTTGGTCTTAAACCAGTTTAAATCAGGTTTCTGCAACTTGCGTCTGAAAACGTGCTGTCATCTGAAAGAGTTCTGATGCTGTGAATACACTGAATGGTCAGTCATGAAGCTGAGGGGTTTTTGTCCTGGTAGGTAAAGGAAAATCACTGAAGGTTCTTCAGCCAGAGAGGAATCTTTCTCATCTTGCCACTATTTATCCTCTAGGCTCATTCCTCTCTCTCTCTTTTTAAAATTTGGCTGCTCTAGGTCTTTGTCGCGGTGTTCAGGCTTTCTCTAGTTGTGGGTGCAAGGGCTTTGTTGCCCCACGGCTTGAGGAATCTGGGATCTTAGTTCAATGACCAAGGACTGAACATATTTCCTGTATTGGGGGGCTTCCTGGCTAGCTCAAATGGTAAAGAATCTGCCCGCAGTGTGGGGGATCTTGGCTTGATCCCTGGGTCGGGAAGATCCCCTGGAGAAGGGCATGGCAACTCGCTCCAGGATTCTCGCCTGGAGAGTCCCATGAACAGAGGAGCCTGTGGGCTACAGTCCACGAGGTCGCAGAGTCTGACACGACTGAGCGACTAACACTTTCGCTTCGTTTCTCCTGTATTGGACGGCAGATGTTTTTACTGTTTTCAATACTTATTTAGGAAAGCAATGCAAACCTAGACAGCATATGAAAAAGCAAAGATATCACTTTGCTGACAAAGGTCTGTATCGTCAAAGCTATGTTTTTTCCAGTAGTCATGAACGGATGTGAGAGTTGGACCATAAAGAAGGTTGAGTGCTGAAGAACTGATGCTTTTGAACTGTGGTGTTGGAGAAGACTCTTGCGAGTCCCTTGGACTGCAAGGAGATCCAACCAGTCAATCCTAGAGGAAATCAATTCTGAATATTCATCAGAAGGACTGGTGCTGAAGCTGAAGCTCCAATACATTGGCCACCTGATGTGAAGAGTCGACTCATTGGAAAAGACCTTGATGGAGGGAAAGATTGAAGACAGGAGGAGAAGGGGGCAACAGAGTATGACATGGTTAGATAATATCACCATGTCCATGACCCAGTGGACATGAGTTTGAGCAAACTATGGGAGATAGTGAAGGACAGTGAAGTCTGGCATGCTGCAGTCCTTGGGGTTGCAGAGTTGGACATGACTGAGTGACTGAACGACAACAACTTCTGTATTTATTTGGCTCCAAGGGGTCTTGGTTGCAGCACGTGAGATCTTCGGTCTTTGCTGCGGCAGGTGGCACCTTTAGTTGCACTATGTGGGATCTAGTTCCATGACCAGGGACTGAACCCGGGGCCCCTCCAGTGGGAGCTCAGAGTCTTAGCCCCTGGACCACCAGGGAAGCCCCTCTAGGCTCATCTCTCGAATGTCCTGTCCTTCCTTCCTCTCCCTTCAGTTGCCTCCTCCACTCACGCTGGACTTGGCTGCTGTCCTTTGTCTGAAGGTCCTGGCTTCCAACTCTTGTACATCCTTCCCTACCCAACTAGCTCAGTCTGGTGTCAATTTTAGATGTCACTTCTTTCATTAACTCTCCAAGTCTGGGTCCGTTTCCCCACACCACAAGAAAATTTAGGCGGTATTTAAACAAAATAACTCAGTGGGGGAAGGAAAAAGACCAGTTGCTTCTTAACAAGACCAGCAGCGATCTGAGAGTAGGGACCCTGTGGACTCCTGTCTCAGCAGACAACAGGCACACTGACCTTGGCAAGGCTCACCTGGGCTCTCTGCCCGGGGGTCGGCAGGGTTCAAGCTGTGGTCCTGGCACCAGCTGGCATTAGCTGTGTGCCCTTGGGTACCTTTATGGCCTTGGGTTACGACGGCCACTGAATGCGGCAAACAGGAGCTGAGCCCACCTGCTCCTGCAGCCTGGGGATGGACCAGGTGGTCTTAGCCATGCGGGTGGCTATGGGGCGTCCAGAAGCTGTCTCCCCAGCCCCGTCCTCTCGACCTGCCTCCTGGCGCTGGAAAAGCACCCATCGCGGTCCTGTGGTGACTCAGTCATTCAGGGAGACTGGGGGCTCTGTCCAGGCACAGGAGCTGCAGGCTCCTGGGGTGCAGGGAGCCCCACGCCGCCTGCCACTCGGGCGCAGCAGTGGTGCGGCCCACAACCGCACCAACCAGGCGCCCGAGCGTCCTGCCTCGCATGCGGATTCTTTACCAATCGAGCCGCCAGTCAAGCCCAGGTCAGTTCAGTTCAGTCGCTCAGTCGTGTCTGACTTCTGTGACCACCTGGACTGCAGCACGCAATTTGCTTACATGCAAACCATGTTTATATCACAGCGCTTATTACCCCAAATTACAAATTTTGGTGTATTCTGTCCCACCTGCTAGACAAAGGAGAAACTCACTGGGGCTCCTCTCTGGTTGTTTGAAACCCTGGCATGTGGTACCTAATATGTATTCAATAAACATGTATTCGCTAAAGGATTTAATGGACCGAGTGTCCGTGTCTCCCCCAAATTCCCGTGTCAATGAATGAATGTGACGATGTTTGGATGTGAGGACTTTGGAAGGTAAATGGGTTTATAAGTAAGGTAAATGAGGTCACGAAATTGGGACCCCCCAGGATGGGATTCGTGTCCTCAACAGAAGAGGAAGAGGGGCCAGAGCTCGCCCCTCCCTGCCACGCGAGGACTCAGTGAGAAGGTGGCCGTCTACAGGCCAGGAAGCCTGTTCTCAGCAGAGACTGGGTCTGCTGGCACTCTGACCTTGGACTCTCCAGCCTCTGTGAGAAGTAAATGTTATTCGAGTCACCCAGTCTGTGGGCTTTTATTCTGGAAGCTTTGGCTGGCGGGACGGGAGAGGAGAAGGAGGCACCTGATGTGTGAAAGGCAGGGACAGGATGAGAGAATGAAGTGAATGAGGGAAAGGAGGGAATGAATGGGGATGAGCGGGCACCAGGATGCTGCTGTGACCGAGCCCTGGGGAGAGGCTCAGTGAGGGCATTCCACCTCCAGGGCTGTCTTCCGAAGGGAGTGCTGTTGTCTCTGCGGACCGTCCTGGACGAGATCCGGAGGCCGGGGCCTCAGCCGCAGGAGCCCGCGTGAGGAGGATGCGGGACTCTCCCAGCTTCAGCTGGTGCGCTCAGGCTCTGGAGCCTGAAGTCTTGCTCTCCCACACAGGGGCCCCCAGGGGGCTCTGGGCTTTCCAGGTGGCATAGTGCTAAAGATTCCACCTATAAGTATTCTCTTAAACCTAATGACCAAGTTTTGGCTGAAGAGAAACATAAGGATCTCAGGACGGTGACTGCAGCTATGAAATTAAAAGACGCTTGCTCCTTGGAAGGAACGCTATGGCAAACCTAGACAGCATATTAAAAAGCAGAGACATCACTTAGTCTGTCTAGTCCTAGGTTGGAGAAGGGAATGGCAGCCCACTCCAATATTCTTGCCTGGAGAGTCCCACGGACGGAGGAGCCTGGAGGGCTGCCGTCCATGGGGTTACACAGAGTCGGACACGACTGAAGCGACTAAGCAGCAGCCGCCAGTACAGGAAACACAAGAGACGCAGGTTCGATCCCTGGGTCGGGAAGATCCCCAGGAGGAGGAAATCGCAACCCTCTCCGGTATTCTTACCTGGAGAATCCCATGGACAGAGGAGCCAGGCGAGCTACAGTCTATGGGGTCGAAAAAGAGTCGGACACAACTGAGTGTACACACACACACACACACACACACACACACACAGGTGGCTCTAGGGAAGGCTTGCCTTTGCTTGCAGGCTGGGATCCTAGTCTAAGAAGGGAATCCCTAAGGTGGTTACTCAAGGGGGAGAAGGACCTCACGTGGGATTACACCTCGGAACAGCAGCCAGCTGCACATGCCTGATACAATGGCTTTACACTAGAAAATACCCCACACAACTAAATGGCCCAAATGGAGGAAGCAGAGGGTAAGGTAAGTCATGAAAAACTGTGAAATCATGAAACATGTTAATAAAAGCCACAAGAAAATTTAGGCAGTATTTAAACAAAATAACATTCAGTGGGGGAAGGAAAAAGACCAGCTAATTAACAGTAGCAAAATGTGAGCATATGTATATAATGAAATAAATTAAGGGACAAGTCCTTGAATTATTTAATAATTTTTTATTTCTAGTGTAATCATTTTTCTAAAAAAAAGTTTTTTGGGGGGGAGCACACCGTCCGGCTTGTAAGATCTCGGCTCCCTGGGCCCTTGGCCGTGAAAGCAGAGTCCTACCCACTGCACGACCAGCGGATGCCCTGTCGCTTGCTTTTCTTCATGTCCTTGAACTATTTGTCAAATTTTCTGCATAACGACAAACAGTTCCAGGTGACTGTGGGCAAAATGCGGGATGCAGAGAAAATTCCAGGCATTGCCACTACTCTCTCTCCGCCAAGAAGAGAGACCCGTGGCCTGTGGACCCCTCAGACCTGGGAGCCAGGCACTGACCCGGGGCCAAGGGCTGGCGCTCGCTGCCCGCTGGAACCCCGCCCCTCTTTCTCGCCAACTCGGACCTTGGCCTCCAGTTGGGTCGGGGCTTCCTGTCGCCAAACTTGTTTTCTTTAGGAGGGAAACACAATCTCTCCAGCGTGGCTGGCTGCAGAGCATGCAAATAAGCCTAACAGTGCTCTATTCTGTGAGGTCTCCCCGTATGCAAAACCTCCTGAAACAAACCAGCCATCCGTGAGCTGGAGGAGGAGGCTTGAGGGGCCGAGGTGGAGGGAGGAGGTCAGGGGGTCAGAGGTGGGCCCCTGTGGGCCCCTGTGCCAGTGAAGTCGCTCAGTCGTTTCCGACTCTGCGACCCCATGGACTGTAGCCCACCAGGCTCCTCCGTCCATGGGATTCTCCAGGCCAGAGTGCTGGGTTGTCATTTCCTTCTCCAGGGCATCTTCCCAACCCAGGGATCGAACCCACGTCTCCCGCCAGGGAAGCTCAAAGGAACGTCTGTGCCAAAGGGGCGGGAATGTCCCCCACAGGCCCTCCCAGCCTTCCCGCGGGGGCCGGGACGCCTGGAGGCCAGCCCCAGCCCGTGCCCGCCTCGGCCACCAGGTGGCAGCACACGCGGGCCCTGGGACCGGAGCGCAGCCCGCCCGGCGCGCCCGGCGGCTGAGGGTCCCAGCGATGCGGGAGGCGCCCGCGCTCAGTACCGCGCCCGCTGCTCCTCACTCAGTCTAGGGTCAAGGCTGGGGAAGCGTGAATTTTGACTTTTTTTTCCTTTACGGCGACTTCTGCGAGGACAAGAGGGGGCCCCTCTAAAAGCAGTCTGCAGCAGCGCGAGCCCAGGGCTTCCTAGGAGAGCGCTGGGGAAGCTGAGTCCACAGAGGGGCAGAGGAACGGAAGAAGAAAGACAGGAAGGGAGGATGGGAAGGAAGGAGAAGAAAGAGAAGAAGTAAAAAGGGGAAGAAAGAGAAAGAAGGAAAGAAAGAGACCAACGCAACGAGTTCTCTGAGCAAGATCAGGTTTTTAAGTAAATGTTGCGTTTCAACTTCACTTTTTAAAATTTTACGGATTTAGCCACCGCTGTTAAAATCCACAAGTTGTTAAAAAATTTCCGTAGAGAGAGTGCAGCTCCTGGAGTGAAGGGTTAGGGAAGAGAATGGGGAGTCCTGGAGAGCTTTGATAAGCAAATAGAGCTCCGCGCCCTGGCACTCTCTCCATTGGCTGTGCCCTCGCCGCCAGATTTTGACACAAATAATCAGATTGAAAATCAGGGAGGGGAACAGAAGAGGAAAACACACACACACACACACAGAGGGTGGGGGGAAGAAAAGGAGAAGTATCTATTTGTGCCGAGAGTCACGAATTGACCGGGCGGTGCTGATCCGCAGAGAGACGCAGCCAGGTTCTTCCCGCAGACGGGCTCTGGACAGGTGAGTGCGGAGAAGCCCCTGCCTCTCCTTTTGAAATTTGCATATCTGACTTAGATTGTTTCCAAGTAGGTTACCTAGTCCTCGGAAGACTAAGGTGGGCTGGAAAAAAAATCTCTTTTGTGGAATGTGGCTTCCAGCTCTGGAGCCTAGGGGAGAAGAGGTGGCAAAGCAGCAGTCTTAGCTGAGATGCCTCCAGCCCGCGCGCCTGGTGGGAGTTACCTTCCTCCAACTGCACGTGAGCGCCGGATGTTTTTGTTGTTTGCTTGTTTGGCCCTAAGTTTCCCTGACCAGGGATAGAACCCGAACCGACAGTGGGGAAGCTCAGCATCTTAACTGCTGGACCACCAGGGAAGTCCCATGAGCACCCGTTGAAGATTTGATTTTAGGATGACAGAGGTCACCTGCAGTGTCATACCCACCCTCAGCTCTCCCCGGGACCTGGACAGGCGAGGCAAGTCACACGTGGAGGTGCCCAGCACTGGCCACCACCCGTGGGCTTGGGCAGGGTCTGTCCCCAGGACAATCTGAGCCTTTCTTGGCTGTGAAATGAGAGAGTGTAGGGTTGAGGACTCTGAACGGAGTCCTAGCTTCAGCATCCAGAGTCCCAGGCAACTTTCACCAAAGATCCCCGGAGAGGCTTTACTTGGAGAGGGAGGCTCTTCTCATCGGAGCCCCTCAGGGGAGGGGGAGGCTGCCATCTCCACCTATCCCCAGCCTCCGGGAACAAGACACGGGGAAAGACAGTGCCTCAGCCGCTTCCACCTAATTTTGGTGGAAAAGCCAAGACAGAATCTGCGTGGGGAGAGGTGCTCGCTGTAAACTGGGGCTTGCTAAGGGGAGCGGTGCACAGAATCACTGTGGGTATATGCCTGTGTACATTTTTTCTGGGAAGAACATCCACGGTGTTCATGAGATACCGTCCGTGGTGGGCAGGGGTGCACAAATTAGCCTGGAAGCCAGGCAAGCTGCACCTGCCCACGTGGGCTCACACTCTACATGCTTCTTAGTGGACAGTGGGCAGAAGGTTTCAGGGACTTCCTCAGCAGTGGTTAAGGCTCCAGGCTTCAGTGCATGGACGCACTGGTTCAACCCCTGGTCAGGGAACCAAGATCTCACATGCTGCGCAGCACGGCTCCCATCGCCCCCAAAGCAACTATACTCCGATAAAATTCCATTTAAGAAAAAGATTTCAGGCTTAGTGAAGGGGCAAGTTTCTGGTCCTCGGTGGTGGTTCGGAAAGGATTCTTTGCATAAGGCATGTGAGGTTTCTTCCAACTCAGACGTGGGGGCAGAGGGAGTTCCCGGAGGTCCAGTGGTTAGCACTCCATGCTTCCATTACAGGGGGCACGGGTTCGATCACATCCCTGGTTGGGGAACTAAGATCTGGCAAGTTAAGCAGCCAAAATTAAAAAAAAAAGTTTTGGGGGTCAGAATATCAGTTTCTCAGCAAAAAGTTCTTGAGGACCACCAGAGAGCCCTACCTGGTTAGGTTTGACTGGCGGAGCCACTCAAAACCAGGGCAGAGCATTCCCTCCAGGCTGTCAGGACACTGGGGTGGGGTAGGGGGTTCAGCTGGAGAGTCTTAGGAGTCAGATCGCCCGCCCCCCACAACCTGCAACCCGGGAAAACCAGCCTGATCACACGGGATGCTTCACTGTGACACAGCCTCTCAACCCTTTTCAGAAACAAGAGAAAACGTTACCCCTCCTCTGTCTTAAAGGGGTTTTTGTTCCTTTGTTTCAAGGAATTCAAATCCATGGAGCTGCTCAGTCTCTTGTTTAGAGCTGCTGGGGAAATGTTTTGTTCACTCCCTTGGGTTTTTATTGAGGTAAACGACACAGAACCTGAAGCTGGCCGTTTTCGCCCCCTTTGAACTGGCTGGCTCAGAGGCGTTCAGCACATTCACCTTGCGGGGCTACCATCGCCACTGGCCATTTACAGCACGTTTTTCAAAAAACCAAAACCCTGTCCCCATTGCAGTTACTCCCCATTTTTCCCTGCCCCCAGCCTCTGGCCCCCACCCTGCTACCTTCTGTCTCTGAACTGGACTACTCTAAGTAACTCACGTAAGTGGAATCATACAGTATTTGTCCTTCCGTGTCTGACTTAACTTCAGGTGGTATGATGACCTCATTGTTCCTCTATGCCGTAGCATGGGTCGGTGTCCCCTTTCTTTTGGAGACTGAACAATATTCCTTTTCTATGTCTAGACTGCATTTCGTTTATCCATTCATCCGTGAGCAGGCATCTGGGTTGTTTCCGCCTTTCTTGGCTATTGTGAATAATGCTGCTGTGAACCTGGGGGCACAGATATCTGTTCAAATCCCTGCTTGCAGTTCTTCGAGGTATATACCCAGAGGTGGATTCATCCATTCTTTTTTTTTTCTTTAATTGGGCTGTGTTGGGTGCAGCATGTGGGATCTAGTTCCCGGACCAGGGATCAAACCCGGGCCTCCTGTGTTGGGAGCTCGGAGTCTTAGCTACTGGAACACCAGGGATCCTTTTTGATATTACATTCTCTGAACTTACAAAGAGGCTTTTGAGATCCTCCCAAATTTCCCGTAGAACGAGCGGCCGCTCTCTGCTGGGGCCCCGAGAGGGACCAGGACTCATGCCCATGCCTCCTACGTGGAATAAGCGGCTTGTTTGTCTGTTTGTGTTTCCCCTTGAGTCATGTCTTCAAACATAAAGGAAGTCCAGGGGTCCCTCCTAGCAGACGCTGAGAAACAACGGAGGCTTTCTCAACCCTCCCAAAAAGGGAACCCGAGTGATGAGTTTCTAGTCAAGGTGGGTCAGTCCCGCGCTCAGAGCCAATGAACCCCAGCATGGGATTTTGGAGCGAAAGGGAAGTTTAGAAATCTCTTAGTCCAGCCGTCCTTTTGAGAGATAGGGAAACCAGGCCCCAGGTTGGTGGCAGACGGGGTCAAGTTCAAGGTCACAGAACTTGCAACTGATTCGGTAGCACAGGAGGTACCGTGTTGCGTGGAAACCCCAGGCCAGCTGCTCCGGCTCCATGTGGAAGTTGGGGTGCAGGGCTGCCCCCTTTCAGAAGCACTGGCCGAGATTCTGGCTGAGGCCGGGGCGGGGAGGACCCCCTATCAGGACTGGGGCTTTCTGAAGGCGTATTAACAACGAGGCTCTTTCCGGAGGCTGTGATACTATCAAGGCCTCTGTTTTATGAAGAAATCTTGGTCTTTCACAATCTCTGCTCTTAGTAATTTCTCAGAACAGGTTCGTGTGAATCAAAACGGTGTGGTTGTTAATTAACTATAGTATAGGTGATTGGTTCCTGTTTTTTTTTTTTAACTCAGCTCAGAGGCCAGAAGGAAGTTCTCTGGGTGCGTTTGGCCGTGATGGCCCAGCTGGAGGCTTGGCTGCGCCGCGCCACTGTGCCAGGCTTAGCGGAGAGAATGTTCCAGGGAGGGGGGCGGTGTTGGTCATGCTGTCTGGGCTCCTCCTTAGCTGGCCAGCTCAGGTCCCTCTGTCCTGAACCAGTGACCACCCTGTGGTCTGATGGTCAAGAGCACGGAGGCCTGGGGGGTGGACCTCCGAGTCCAGCTCTGCCTCGCTCTGGGACCCTGAGCCAGTCTCTAAGCCTCAACTCTTTCTCTGTAAAATGGGGTCATAGCTACTCAGCTCACAGGCCAGGTTATCGGAGCTGAGGCTGCAAGAAGTATTCCCCTGTATTCTAGCTCAACGGTGCTAACAGCTACCTCTGGTTCTAGTTGATCGACTAAAATGCTATCTTTCTTTAATCATCTTTTGACTGAAAGACAGACCACGGTCTGGGAGGCTCCCCTCAGAACAAGAGGCGAGGGGAACCCAGCTCCCCTGGCCCACCCCCAGAGTGCAGAGGTCTCTTCCCACCCTGCCCAGGGTCTGGCCTCCTCTGGGGGCAGGGAGGGGGGTGCTCCTGAAGCCAAGAGTTAGAAGGGGGAAGGAAGAGGGGGTGTGGGAGCCCTGAGCGGGGGGAGACAGGGAGGCAGGAGGAAGAAGACTGTAGCTGGAAGATAAGGCGCCGCGGCTGCCCCACAGCCCGGGGAAGATGGCAGGCCAGCCTGGCCTTTGAGGTCAAAATCTGACAGCTGGACAGGACCCCGGAGGCCTTCAGGTCCCACCTCCTCATTTCAGGGCTCAGAGGGGAGGGGCTTGGAGTGTGTCCCGGCTCCCAAACAGGGCTCACACCCGTCCATGCCCGCTGGCTTCAGCCCAGGCACCGGGGATGCCACCTGACTTGCTAGGACCACGCAGCGCCTGCCTCCACCAAGCCTCTGCTCCGGGCCGAGGCCCTCCAGGCACCATGCCGGGCCCCTTACACGCTCGGAATAATTAAAGGTCCTTTTTCAGCACAGCAGCCCCAGGAGGTTGGTTTGTGATCCTCATTCAGCAGATCTGGACACTGAGGCTTCCATCAAGGTGGGGCGGGCCTGAGCCTGGCCCCCAGGGCGGAGCGGCCGCAGCCCAGACTCCTGCGCTCCCAGAGGGGCAGGCGGGCTGGGCACGGTTGGTGCCCGCTCTGGATCGTCCCCTTGGGGAAGGGGTGATGGGGACGGCTCCCCAGGCAGGGCTCCAAGCACCCTCTAATCTGCCGGCTCCCAGCCCCCCACCCCAGGCCACGGCCTTATCACCCAGAGCCTTGCTGCTGTTCGGAGCACCCCGTGAGCTGTCTCCCGCGCTCCTTTTCCCGCGCTTGGCCCTATCACGCCCGCAGCCTTGCCCAGCGTGACTCCTCCTCCAGGCCCAAGCAGAGCTGCTGTCAGACCAGCAGTGACTGAGTAATTCCTCCCAACTTCTGCCTGGGGTAGGGCGGACGGAGGACCACCTGAAGATGCTCTGTCTTCTGGGAGCCCTCAGGAGACCCTCATGGCTGGGATCAGGGAGGTGAAACACGTCGGGGGCAGGGGCTGGAGCTGCTCTGTGCCCCAGGGGCCCTGCACCTGTAGCCGGGAGGGCCGGAGAGTCAGGCTGGCCTGGCTCTGCCCCTGCCACAGCCGCTGACCCACGGGCTAAGTGCTGGGCCCGCTCCCAGCAATCAGTCCCTGGGATTGGTGGATACTGACCTCTTCCTTCATGTGCACAAAATGACCTCAGGCCTCCAGCATCGGGCCTTGAGCCCTGCATACAACCCCAGCCATCCCCTTCTCCCACAGGGAGAGAGAAAAGGCCCCTCCCTCCCTGGAAAGCAGGCTCTGGGCTGGGCCGCGGACAAGGGCGGCATCAGCTCTCGACTTACATGATCGTGCGGGTTTTGCGATGGATGTGGCCTCCCCCATTGCAGCCCACCTGCAGGCTCCTCTCTGATAGGCATTGAGTGCATACAGGGGGCTTGCCAGGAACCCGGAGACCTCATCTTACAGAAAAGATAACAGGTCCAGAGAGGTTATGGGATTCCAGTCCATGAGCATCTGACTCCCAAACCTGAGCTCAGACGGCAAGTTTCCATGGTCTCTGAATGCAGACTCCAGTGGGATGTGGAAGCAGTTTTCTGGGCGCGGCGGGGTCCACTGTGGGTCACAAACGGAGGTGCCCCTGGCCTTCATTCTCTGTTCCCAGTACAACTCTGTATGTGGCAGGGGCAATCTGATCTGGGATCTTCTAGAAGGGAGTGTACTGGCTTCCCAGCAAGAGAGCAGTGAGGGACGTTAGGCTTTGTAGCTGCTCTAACAAAACATCAGGACTTCCCTGGTGGTCCAGTGACTAAGACTCAGCACTCCCAATTCAGGGGGCCTGGGCTCGATCCCTGGTCAGGGAACTGGGTCCAGAATGCCACAACTAAAGATGAAAGATCCCACAAGCTGCAGCTGAGGCCTGGTGCAGCCAACTGATGTGAAGTCTCGTCGCTCAGTCATGTCCGACTGTTTGTGACCCCATGGTCTGCAGCCTACCACACTCCTCAGTCCATGGGATTTTCCAGGCAAGAGTACTGGAGTGGGTTGCCATCGCCTTCTCCAAGGGATCTTCCCGACCCAGGGATTGAACCTGGGTCTCCCACATTATAGGCAGACGCTCTACTATCTGAGCCACCAGGGATGTAACTAAATCAATACAAATAAATATTAAAGCAAAACTCACAAACCAGGATTATTTCCTGATTCTGGGGTCTAGAAATCCAAAGTCAGTGTCGGCAAAATCAGCTCCTTCTGGAGGTTCTGAGAGATGGTCCATTTCAGACCTTCTCCTAGCTTCTGGTGGTGGCCAGCCATCACTGGCTTGGAGCTTCATCCCTCCAACCTCTGCCTCCATCTCCACGTGGCCTTCTTCCTGTGTGTGTCTGGGTCGTGTGTCCAAATTTCCTTCTTCTTAGAAGGACATGAGTCATATTGAATCTAGGTTTTCACCGAACCCAGTGTGACCTCAGCTTCACTTGATTGCATCTACAGAGACCCTACCTTCAAGCAAGGTCACAGTCACAGGTTCCGGGTGGACATGAACTTTAAGGGGACACTGTTCAAGCCCCTTTAAGGGGCTTCCCTGCTGGCTCAGCGGTAAAGAGCCCGCCTGCTGATGAAGGAGACCGGGTCCGATCCCTGGGTTGGGAAGAGCCCCTGGAGGAGGAAGTAGCAGTTCGCGCCCGTATCCTTGCCTGGGAAATCCCGTGGACAGGATCCTGAGTGCCGACCACAGGGTTGCAAAGAGTCAGACACGATTTAGTGACTGAACATGCAGGCACACTCATCCAACCCAGGTCAGCGGGTCCTGATTTTAGGAGGAGGCCCTGAAGCATAAAGGAGCATTTTCTTCTTGTCCCACCTAACCCTTCTGACCCTCTCTCCTGGTAGGTGTGGGGCGCCGCTGACAATGCCACGCTCCTTCCTGGTGAAGAGCAAGAAGGCTCACACCTACCACCAGCCCCGCGCCCGGGAGGGGGAGCTGCTCTGCCCGCCGGCCCTTGGCCCTGGTGAGTCAGGGCCCAGGCTGGCCCGAGGCTGCACCCACTGGCCTCCCTGCCCCGCAAGAGGGGCAGGCAAGAGCACCCCATCCGGAAGTAGCCGCTCTTCCGAGTCTGGAATCAGGAGGAGCTCAGTAAATGCTGGTTGAATGAATGGATGGATGGATGGCTGCCCTCTCTCTTCCCACCCTGAGGGGGTGATGAGCGCATCCTGATCGGATCTGGTCCTCAGCAGCTGGCACGTGATTTGTGATCGGAGGGCTGATCCAGAGCTGAAGTTGGGTGCTTGGAAAAATGGAGCTCTCCAGGGGGTGGGGGTCGGGGGGCTCCTCCTGGTCTCCGCCCTGCTCCCAGCATCCTGGGTAGAAGCCCCTGCGTGCGAGTCTCCAGGAGCTGCCACAATGGTCCTTCTGGTGTCCCCCCAGCCCCCTACTCTTACCAGACCTCTAAGCAGAGCTAAAGTCTGACTGTCTTGTCTCCCTCGCAGTGGCTGGGAACCAGGTCCCGAGCATCGGCCCTGTCCTCAGCTCCCTGCTCCCAAACCAGCGCCTGGACTGGACGGACCTCAGACAGGAGCCGCAGCTGGGGCTGGAGCAGAGCTCGATGACCCGGCTGGCCTCGGGCCCAGGTGCCCAGCCCAGGGGCCCCCCCTCTCCCCAGTGGGCACAAGGGGACCTAGAGGGTGGACAGGCTCGAGGAAGCAGGGCCCCTTGGAGCTGTGGAGTCAGGAAGGGTCGACAGTCCGGGCTCTCTGCTTGGATCCCTCCAGGACCGCGAGCTTATTCCCAGATGAGAACTCCTGTGTGGTGGGCAGGCCCACACAGTGGGCGAGGTGGGTGCTCTGCAGGGGTTGGGGTGCGTTTCTGGACTGAAAATTCGAGGAGTCACAGTGAGCACCCAGACCTTCCCCGCAGAGAATAACTTGGGCGGCACACCAAAGCCTGAGCACGGGGTCATGGTGGAGGGCGGCGGGGAGCGGGCACCCCGTTCTTTGCGTCACCACTAGACGAGCACCCCACCCTCCACAGAAGGACCTGCTGTGACGTCCCGACCCCAGGATGGGGACTCGCCCTCCTCTGAATCACCCCCATTCTACAAGCCCAGCTTCTCCTGGGACGCCCTGGCTTCCTCCTATGGCCACAGCTACCGGCAGGCCCCCTCCACCATGCAGTCTGCCTTCCTGGAGCGCTCCGTCAGCCTGTATGGCAGCCCTCTGGTGCCCAGCGCCGAGCCACCCTTGGACTTCAGCCTCCACTACTCCCCGGGCATGGACACGTACCACTGCATCAAATGCAGCAAGGTTGGCAGCCGGGCCCTGCTCGCACCCCCTCCGCAGCACCCTGGCGGCCACGAGTGTCCATAGTTGGGCATCCCCTGTGCTGTGACTCGGGTCCTCTGGTGGGGTCAGGAATTCACAGTGTCCGTCTTCATCATCATGCTGAGCCCTGACCGTGCGCTAAGCACTCGATGTGCCTGAGCTCCAGGAGATGGACGAAGGGCTAAAGTTCAGAAAGGTTGAGTCACTTGCCCCAGAACACACAGCAAGTAGATATCAGAATCACCATTCCCACCTGGCTCTGCCCAACTCCGGCTTCTTAACCACCAGGCAATTCAGCCTCCAGACGGGGGCCAGAAGGGGCCTTCCAGACGCCTCTCCCCCACCCCACGTCATTGTATAGCCAGGAAAACCAGACACAGAGAGGCAAAGAGACCTTCCCGGGACACACAGCACGTGCCAGCAGCCAGCAATCCAGTGCTCGCGGGACTGCTCCCTCCTCTGCACGTCCAGCTGTGGCCGAGCTGGGCACCCCCTCCCCTCCGCAGTCCCCCGGGCCTCACCCTCTGCCCCCACCTGCAGGTTTTCTCCACCCCCCATGGGCTGGAAGTGCACGCTCGCCGTCCCACAGCGGGACCCGGCCCTTCGCCTGCGACGTCTGCGGGAAAACCTTCGGCCACTCCGTGAGCCTGGAGCAGCACACGCATGTCCACTCCCAGGTGGGCAGCTGGCCGGGCGCCCGAGCCCCAGTGCTCCCCGCAGGAATCCTAGGGCGCTTGGGGTGGCTCTGTCTCCATGCCTCTGAGAGTGACAGGTTGGGACCCCGTATCATCTGCCTCCTCAGTCTGGGTGTCCATCACCTGCCCTTAACCGCCCCTGATGGACCAGGCCGGTCCCGCATGCAGCTGGAAGAGGCTAGGGGCTCAGGGGGGACTTCAGGTGGGTGTCTGGGATGCCGAGGAGCCGCCCCGCCTTCTGGCGCTCAGGGCAGATTTCTCACCTTTGAGGCCCTTGACTCTTAGAATCTGGGAGTCAGACTTAAATGCTCATCTCATCCACTCAGCCTTGCCTGATGCCAAGACCCCGTCTTCAGAATCCCATTCCAGGGAAAGCGCCTGAAACTGACCTGAGGGCCTGACCTGGGTAGATCTGAAAGTTCAGGTGGAGAAATAGGCCGGGATGGCGAGACCGTCCCTTCGTGATCACGTCCACAGTCATGCCAGCTGCCGGCTCAGTTCTCAACCTCCAAACGACCCTTTGAGGTCACTACTCACTAGTCCAATGTACAGATGAGGAAACCGAGTCTCAGGGAGGTTAAATGACTTGCCTGAGGTCATGTGTCGAGTAAGAGGCAGAAGCCAGAGTCGGGGCCCCCAGAATTCAGACTCCTAAGCAAACCACAAAGGAGGATTCCCTAGCAGGACACGGCTCAGCCGCCAGGCCTCGGCCGCTCCTGGGAGGGGCAGGAATGGGGAGTCCCTGCGTCCCTCCTCGACGCCACCCCAACGGCGTGTCCTTTCCTCAGGGGATCCCGGCCGGGTCCAGTCCTGCGCCCAGCTTGGCAGCCCCGGGCCGCGAGGCCCCACCTGATCCCCCAGGGCCTCGTTTCCTCCGGCAGGAACGCAGCTTCGAGTGCCGGATGTGCGGCAAGGCCTTTAAGCGCTCGTCCACGCTGTCCACGCACCTGCTCATCCACTCGGACACGCGGCCCTACCCCTGCCAGTTCTGCGGCAAGCGTTTCCACCAGAAGTCTGACATGAAGAAACACACCTATATCCACACGGGTGAGGCCTGGGCTCCTCCACCCCACCGCCCCCAC